>JAUTBV010096082.1:0-11110 GCA_032361325.1 Lepetodrilus fucensis
TTGATTCCCGCGTACTTGTCAATAATGTCACTTGCGCGTAATTTGAGTCCGCGTAATTAAAGTCTTTTACAGTATTAAACAAAAACAATATTAGGACAGATTTACCTGTATTTGACACACAACACATCTTCGTCCATCTTCAGTGTTCGTGAAGGCTCAATAGTAAGTCGTTTACTGAAAATATCAGACATACATCTGCAACGCTTTCAGAAAATAAAACACCAAAAATATGTCACTACAGTAAATATGAAAATAATAACTAAATTGAAAATTGTTCTTAATATTTTGTTTCGGTTAGTGTGAGTAGTATTCGATAAATGTAGTTTTCAAAGATATTTAAATGTAAGTTGGATCATATTTGAGGAAGTTGTAAAGTACCTTGTTGTGGAATGCTTGTCATCTGTAATGAGCTCGAAGTTCCAGAACTTGACAGTATGGTCAGCACTTCCAGATACCAGGCCCCTCTGAAATTAGGGTTTTATGTAGAATAATTCAAAGAAACATCTAACTAAATCACTTCAAATTTGTTGATTTTAATTGATTTGTGAATCATTGATGGAAATACTCTGCTAGTATAACATATACATTTTGACAAGTGACGTTGTAGCTCACCTTATCTGGCGACATGCAAATTGACCATACTGGCCCGGTGTGTGCTTCGATGTTCTCCATTAGAATACCGGACGCCATATCGAATATCTGCAGCTTTCCTGTCTGCAAACATACAACTGATTAGTTCTGGGATCATACAATCATGACAACATATATGTCTTGTATACCGACTACTATGCAAAACAGTGTCGTTATTCTTGATCTTGGCTGATTTAATATTTCAGAGACTTATCCGCTTTTGTCGTCCGTCAATATGCCAATCTAACATTGTGCACACACAGCATTACAAAGCAATGTGGTAACTTAGCAAATGTAATACATTTATCGCCTACCATTGCCTTACAGCAGGACAATTTCACCTTGTACACAGATAACATTACAGAGCAGCATGGTTTGCTCTCACACTTGGCTGAGTTAATGTGTTATCAGTGCCTTACAGCAGGACAATCTCACCTTGTACACAGATAACATTACAGAGCAGCATGGTTTGCTCTCACACTTGGCTGAGTTAATGTGTTATCGTTGCCTTACAACAGGATCTCACCTTGTACACAGATAACATTACAGAGCAGCATGGTTTGCTCTCACACTTGGCCGAGTTAATGTGTTATCGTTGCCTTACAACAGGATCTCACCTTGGTGCCAATAATGATATGCCGGTCCCCGGGAGCAAACATGGAGGCGAGGGCGTACTCGCACGCCATTGTGCGTATCGGCTGCAACGACTCTCTGGAACAAGGACAACCATTATTTTCAGTGGCCACGGTCCAGTTCCATGAAACGATTGTAATCACTACTTTCATAAAGTGTTCAAAATTACTGCTGTCCCGGTGCATTTATCACAATGCTAAAGGTATCATAAGGGCCAGTAGAAAATTGTGTATGTTATATATGTTATTTGCATCATTATTCATGACAATAAGTTTTAAAGATACGTTTCTATGGCTGCTTTCATAGAACTATAACATACCAAGATTTCCAATTGAATTCACACATAGACTTCAACAGTTAGCTAGAAAACTGGACAGTTTAAATGATCATAAAGAACATGGACACCAACATTTCCCATCACATCATATGGGTCTAATATCAAATATAATAGATATATATTTTTTTAAAAAGTGTTAAAATAAAAATATTAAAAATATACATCTAGTATCTAATATGATCTAGTATCCCACCTGTTCCATATTTTGACGGCCTCGCTGCTTGCCGACAGTATGGCGAGATTGTCAGAGCTGAAGCACGTGGTTCTGACAGTCGTCCTGTGGGAGGGTAAGGTCAAGGTCTTGGTGGAGGATAACTCTGCCGTCTTGTTCTCCACATGGAGGGAGGCCGATTGGATCGAGTTGCTGGTCAGCAGACAGACACACTGAGGAGAAAAACTGAAGATAATGGGATTGTACTGGTAATCCGAACCTAATTAAAAATGTACATAATTTATTTCCATAGTGGAGTTTCTTTTGCTAAGGCGGATTGGTTTGGTGTGCCCATTTAATGTACTTCAGGCGGCTAGATTGATTTATTTGCAAGCTACCTGGCAAATGCCTAGCCGACTTTTGCCACGTGCATTGGTATCTGGTAAAAGGCACATTTTGACTGGCTGGAAGCCAGATGGGTTGTTTGATTTGCACTCTCGCCGTCATGTGACAAATCAAATAGCCCTTATAGTAAAAGCTTTGCATACGGAGGAAATCATGGAAGCAGAGATGGTAGACAGACAATCAGGTGACCGCTGCAGAGTTGTCACGTGTACTCACCCTGACCGGATCCCCGTCCTGACCTCCCTGCAAGTCCAGAGAGCGGACCTTGCCAGACATCTTCACGGCAGACACACGCCTGACCTCGTCCTCCAGCTTCAAGGTCACATCCATGTCCTCGCCACCCTCCACTGTATCACTGGATGAATCATACAAAGCTCAGTATCAAATAGTCTCCCCTTACTGGTTAACCCAAACTGCCAAGATTTAAACTACATCTGTAAATTACAAGCAGTAGACTCGCTGTCATCACAGCAAGAGTTGTATCGACACTGGGTACACGGATTAGCAAGTACTGTTAATCTGCGGTTGAAAACCCAGCATGCCGACTTTATATCCCAGGACTTTATTTCGAGACCAGCATGAAACTGATACCGTACTCAACATCCTGAGACCCAAACTATTATCACAATACTTAGTTTTCAACAGTGATCGATGGAGTTTACCATAACATACTCCTACCACTAGTAATACAAGTTACACATTGGTAATTTTCAACATAGTAATAATAATAATAATAATAATACATTAAAAAACATTTTTTTAAACATTATTATTAACCTAGGTGAAATACAACAAAATGTAACTGACAACTACGAACCATATTTTCCTCTTGGCTTTTTTCTCTCGCTTTGACAGGTGTTTCTTGAGCTTTTCTTCTGTTGGTAAACTGAACACCTCCAGACTAGAATCATTCCCCTATTGAAGAATAATTCATACCATAAAGGAAATCTTAAAATAGATGCCCATATCCTGCACACAATAGCATCCTCTGATGATGCTAGAGAAATGTTGACATATTTTTTTTTTTTCAAAACAGAAAAGCGATGACATACAATTGATGTGCAGAATACTTACATGACAAGCGAGGATATTTTCTGACTCGTCCAACGCCATGGAAACCACGCGGTCGCGGCCCTGTCTCATCACGGATCCAACTTTCACACAAGTCAGTATGTTCTACAAATAAACATACGTACATAATCATTATTGTTTCCTTTACAAAATGTTTACTAAATGATGAAATAATTCTGCCAAGTGGAGCTATTAAATAACTTCTGCATGTGGAGATATTAAATGCTTGGCTTATCGATATTAGACGATTTTTAGTTTGAACTTCCTTTCAAATACAAGGCAAATTCGAGAAGAACCTTTTCACACTGTTTGTTTGTTTGTTTGTTTGTATTGGGGTTTAAAGTCGCTTTCTAGAATCTTTCACTAATATCACGACTTGTCAGTTTAGGGCAGGAGGAAACCCGCAACATCCGTAGCGCTGAATGTTGCAGTAAACCTGCGAGCACCGGCTGGTACTGACAAGACCAAGGATGATAAATGCATTGCCACTCTACAGTCAGTGCATCCTATCAATATCGCGTCAGAATTTTCACACTGCATAAGAACGGAATTCACTATCAAACAAATAACATGCATGTTATAGAAGTTCAAAAATCATACCAGGTCATGCTCTTCTTTCTCTTCCTCAACTTCTTCTGTGTGTAATCTCAGCCTCTTCTCAGGGACCTCTTCAGATGCCTAGAAATAAATAGAGGTCAATTCAAGCTTAGCTGTCTCATTGCAGATGGCAGCACAGTGGTACGTTTGAACCGGAGCCAAACGTTACTTGTATCAATAGTTGAACATTGCAGCCAAACGTTACTTGTATCAATAGTTAAACATTGCAGCCAAACGTTACTTGTATCAATAGTTGAACATTGCAGCCAAACATTACTTGTATCAATAGTTGAACATTGCAGCTCACCTGATCTGAGTAGGAAATATCCCATACTCGTAGCTCGCTGTCACCAGATCCCGTTACAAGGCGATGATCACCCCTCACCAGCACAAAGTCATACACCTGGTTACATGGAACGAGAGAGATAGATCAATAGTTAATGATATGACATGCAACTTTCTTTTAATTGTATCGGCACTCATGAACAGTCGGCATACTGTAAATCATGAAATTAATGCGAGCAGAATATTAATGCAAATAATGAGACAGCCGTATTGTCGCATTTACTTGCTGTGCATTAAAGGCAAGTACCGGGAAAAACATGTATGGAGACATGACAGTTCGCATTTTATTGGCGTCATATTTACGTCTAAAATCTAGAGGTCGCATTAAATCATTAATGATTTACAGTACTTCTGTCGGATGATGATGATTATTTATTAGTACTGGAGTTAGAGATATTATTTTATATTGCAGCTGGAATCTTTAACCCATATGTGAAGATTACTGGGGCGAGATGGAAAACACTGATTGGTGAATATAGCAAGCCTCACCTCAGTGCGATGCCCGACCAATGTCTTGAAGCAGTGCTGTGTATCGAGATCCCAAAACTTCACAAATGTGTCTTTGGAGCTAAAAGCATATTTACATATTCATTAAAGAGTACAAATTAAATGCTGTTTTTCACTTTATTGTTCAGTGTGCTGGTAATTTGGCTATTAAATGGGAATAAGCAATAGAAAAGTAGCAATTATGATCGTCCCAATGGCTGAAAGATTCTCACAGAGACGGTAACTATTGTTTACCATCGCAGCAAGAATCTTTCATCCATACTTGACGAAAATACCAATAGGAATTGTTGACATCATTAATAAACCTACCTTGAAACTAGAACATTCCTTTCCTTCAGAAAGCACACTTGTGTAATAGGTCCCTTGTGACCTTTCAATCGGTACAGACCAGACTCGTTGACAATGTCCCAAACAATCACATCTGTATCCTGCAAATACAAGTGGAAGTGAACAATGAGTGAGGTTTGGAGTCCCGACACTACCAACTGTGCCATAACTGCCTAATTGTATTGTGAATGGATATTCTTTGGAAATATACTTGTTTTTAATGCACATTTGGAATGATTTCAGAAAAATAAGAAGATTGTTGGTTTGTGACGATTAATGCCACAGTTAGTGAGTGAATATGGAGTTTAACGTCGCTGCGGGAATCTTTCACCCATTTGCGACGATTAATGCCACAGAAAGTAAAAAGTAATATTTGGCAATAAAACAGCCTTGTAAAACTCCCTTGTATACATGTCTAAGTCTCACCTTTGCTCCGGACACCAATCGCAGACCCTGTCGGTCATAGCGAAGAGCAGTGACTGCCGATTTGTGTCCACTGTACGTGATGACACACGACCCCGAGGTCAGGTCAAACACTCGCACAGTGCCATCCTCATACCCCACCGCCAGGTGGCGCTTGTCTGGACAGCGACTCAGGACAGTCACCTCATGCTTGTCACCTTCCAATGTCGTAAACTGGAAATGGGATTAAAATGAACATGAAAATGTGGACAAAACATTTATGAAAATAATAAATATCCAATTATGGTATTATTGCCAGTGGCATCTTTACACTTGCTTTACATCTTTACTTTTTGTTTGGATTTATTTGTCACATAATGTTGCTGTGAGAATTTTTAACCGATATATGAAATCATAAATTATATAAAAATAACACCATCAGTACACATTTATTGAAAACATTTTAGTTCAAAATGGTTCCGGATCGGACAGGACATTGTAAGGCGCAGATATTTTTTTAGGGCAGTATTTCAAAATTACAGTATTGCAATAAACCACAGCTGGTACTGACAAGCTAGACTAGGTAGACTAGCATACTAAAGATGATAGTACCTTTTCACCAGTTCTTAGATCCCAAATTATGACTTTTTCGCATGCTCCGACAGCACAATATTTGCCCTTGGTGGCACGGATGTTGAGGAAAACAGCGTTGGATTTCTGGCTTCCTACAATGCCGAACACAGCACTGGGACAGAATCGTAGATATTGTTTAGTCAGCCCCATTTCTTTTTACATCACAGTACTCGTCACTCTGAAACAGCCAAAAAACACACTAAAAAAAAAGATTTGGCAAAATTATAGGCAAGCAGGAAAACTGGCAGAAACCAGACAAGAGAATAGGGGGAAAACCCGGTCTACAGTATGATTGGTATCTGCAGATATGATTACAAATATTCCAATCTTAATAATATTCATTGTCCAAATTAGCAGATTTGACATTTCGCATCCACCTGAAAGATGTTGGTTAGCTGTAATCTGCAATAATGTTTAATCTATATAGCCTTAGATAAACTGTTCACATCACCCCATGTGTTATCCATGCGCCAAGATGGCCATGCGTAACGCATGGCAATCTTGGCGCATGGATAACACATAGGTAACATGGATAACACATGGACAGAATGAGTTTGAAATTTTCAGATGATTTCCCTCCCCACCCCTTCCGACATGAAAAGTGACATGCAAAATTATGTATACCTCTACAGTAATCCATTTTTATTCAACAAGAGTAATTATGGTGTTTAATGTTACTGGCTGCAGGAATCCATTTCTATTCAACAAGAGCAATTATGGTGTTTAATGTTGCTGGCTGCGGGAATCCATTTTTATTCAACAAGAGTGATTATGGTGTTAATGTTGCTGGCAGTGGGAATCTTTACTCAAGATGCAGTTTGCAATTTCTCTCCTGTAAAAGTTGGTTGCACATTTAGCTCCTATAAAAGTATTAAGGCAAATTTTTAACCTGGCAAAATTTTGTCACAACTAGCGCTTGGCGTGCAAATAAAATGTTTTTATTGAACGCATCACAATTATTGGGAAGATTTCCATGCTGGTTGAGAGCCGGTCTGTAGATAGCGAAAAAATGGGGGCTTGCCAGCACCGAGAATGTGGAATTATGGGCAAGAAATTGGGCAAAAGAGTACTTTGCTGGGTCAAAGGTGGCTGCCGGTTGCAAAAAGCCCATTTCTCACTACAAAATAATGCCGTTTGATCTCCAATTTTCATTATTTTAATTACTTTATAAAGTTATTGCCAGTTTACATGGTTTAGGTTCAATGTATCTGAAACCCAGGTACATTATATCCAATTTGGTGTATTTGTAATGCCATTGAACCTGATATATTTGCCAGCATATATTGAATCAAGTAAAATTAGTCAGAAACCCGTTGAACGAAAACTGAAGCACAAAATATTGGAACTTTCCCGTTTCCAGAAATAATCCACTACAAATATTTATGAAAAATACTGTAGGTAAATTCATTAAATGCACTATACATTCAGTTGCCCAATAATGCAAAAACATTACCCGATAAACGATAAATTATGTGGATAACTTTCCACAGAGTGAAACAACTGCGCCTCTGCCAGGCTCTCGTAAACACGTGTTCGCAAGCTCCGTACCGCGACAACACCACAGTCTACCATAATAATATTACAGAATAGTTTTGTGGTTTCAGATAGATATATTCAAGGAAATATTAAACTGAATTTAATGCACTATCATTATTACTTTATAAAGAATCACAATGACAAACAAATATTTTACAATAAATCATAATCCGTTTTATGTTATTTTGTATTTTACTTACTACGATAGATATATCGTTTCAGTTTATATTTCCCGTCCGCACTTTATCAGATTAAATATGTCGATTTCTTACGAAGCAAACTGCAAAATCACCATATTCACAGTCAAAATGCAATGATATTATTTATTACAATCACTTGTGGTCGGCATATATGATAACTATATGTAAAACTAAGTTGATTTATGATCGACTTGAGGTATGGCGTTAATGTCTTGTCAACGAATCGTACGATTGAAAATCGCGAGATCGTCTGATAATGTGTCATACAATCATGACTTGTTTTCAATATCTAGATTTAGATCGATGATTCAATCGCGCAACCTAGATTAGAATAGTATTATTCGGGCTACGAGAGAAGAGTGAACTACTTGTTATATATGGTATGTAGATTTAGCCTAAATTTTAGGTAAACATGTGAATTTGTATTAATTTGTTTACCGTGCAACAACAGCTGTTTATCGGCTGTTTATTAACTTTCTGTTCCATAATCCACTTATTTGGACTAATTAATACAACCAAGCAGTACATTTCATTGTTTGAGTTCTTGTTTTCCTAACAGCAAAATATACCTTGAACAAGTAACATGTGTAACATTTGATATTAGTATACCTGTATATATTCAAGGTATCTTACCTCATAAAGAACGGTACATTAGTCAAGCTGAATATGCTATTTCACTGTTACTCATATTTATTTCATGCAGGCCTGTTTAGCTAGAGAATGTGTTTTGGACTGTTTCCTGGTAGCCTATTTATTCTCAGCTGTACAGGATATTAATTGTTAATCTTGATAAATTTGAAGGCTGTCTTCAAGGTAAAATGTTGCTCTATAATTTATTACTAATTACTTTGGTTAATTAAATTGGGGTTTGTCACTACATTGATATCAGATGATCAGCATGTTTTTATTTACGTACTTGATTTTTCCCTTTGATTTCTATTTAGCAATTGCGTTTCAGGGATTAAAATTAACTTTTTGCCAGGCGTGCCCAAAGGCCATTGAACATTTATATGTGCAGAGATGCCAACTTTTCAGTACACCAGCCAATGCACGTTTGCAGTTTACTGCAACACTTGGCGCTGCGGGTGTAATCTTTCACGACCACTGGCACAAAAATCTGTAAACCAGGAAATCAAATAACTATGGCTTTCGTAATATTATGTAGAGAGAAAAAACTAAATAATTCAAAAAAAGAATCTTGGGTCCAAATATGATCTTGCCACTTTAACACTCGGTTCACTGAATTTGGGAGTAAATTATTTCATTGCTCAGTACCTGTAAAACAATTAGCAATAAGAAATAAAATTCAAAGTAATTTAGCAAAGAAGAATGATAAATATGAAGTAGATTAAATAGGAAAATTAACCAAACATTTTATTTTTTTGTCTTCATGTTTTTCTCTTTTACTATTTTTCTTTACATGAAACAATATCAAAATCAGTCTATGACTGGTATAGTTCTAATTTTCAAACTTGTCAATATTCTAAAAAGTACCGTAGTTGAAGTAACAATCCGTTTAAGAAGTTCCAAATATTAGAAGGTAGAGAACACTTGTAGGCTCTACCTTTGAACTTGAAGTTATTCACACATACTAGGCTTCACCTTTGATTGGGATTTAGTGAACTCACAATTATAATGGGAAAGAAAAGTACTGGTGCAACAGTTTCAATCATTGCATACACTTAAGGTCAATGCATCTGCTATATCTATGCACTATTGCAGGTGAGTTGTGTGTGAGCACTGCCAGACAGACAGGATGAGCATGCTAACAGTGGAGGAGTGTGAGCTGCTGGGAGACTCCAAGTACCGCTCATACATCAGTCAGGTGGAGAAAGCCCTGCGCAGCTTTGAGAACACCAGCGAATGGGCCGACCTCATCTCCGCACTCGGCAAACTCAACAAGGTACAGTCATAGGGCCTTGTTCCTTTCAGCTGTACTCTGGAACAGACAATTTCTGTAAATGGAACGACTCACATACTGTGCAGACTGTACTCATTGGTGAGGTAGTGCAGAGTGCACAGGAAAATTACAGTGACGTCAACATAGGCAACTGTACTGAGTTTATTTTTAATCAAAACTAAGTTAGCAAAGTTAGTGAAATAAACTTCAGAATGTTTAATGACAAATTTTTGATCATATGTTGTATTGCAACACTATGCACATGTACTGTATATGATACAGGTAGCAATTTAGCTGTCTACAATTAAAATTGCATGCATGTGTAGGGGGAAAAAAAGGGATAAAAAAACACCATCCCATTTGTATGATTGAAACTAAAGAATAATAATATTTTTAATTCTTTAAAAATAAAGTAATAAAATACATTTTAAAAAGGATTACAAAAAAATAAAGGTAACTAATGAGTTTCATTACAGGTTCTTCTCGGTCACATGAAGTACCCGGTCATCCCGAAGAAAGTGACAATCGGCAAGCGTCTAGCGCAGTGTCTGCACCCTGCTCTCCCGAGTGGCGTGCACCTGAAGGCCCTGGAGACGTATGACATCATCTTCAAGTGTATCGGCACTCAGCGGCTAGCACAGGACCTGTTCATCTACAGCGCGGGGATGTTCCCACTGCTGGGTCACGCTGCCATGAGCGTCAAGCCTGTTCTGCTGACGGTGTACGAGAGACACTTCGTGCCGCTGGGGAAGCACATCAAGCCGGGACTGAATGGACTGCTGCTGGGACTGCTGCCCGGACTGGAGGAAGGAGCAGAGAACTATGAACGGTACCGGATTAATATGGATTTATGTATTATTTTAATAATGTGTGTGTGCAGAATATTATTGTATGTAGGAGTTTATATTATGAAGGTAAATAGAAGGTATTTAGAAGGTAAATTTATGAATGATTTTTGAAGTGATTTAATATAGATAGTGGGGCAAAATTAATATAGATAGTGGGGCATAGTGTGTCTTAAATGTTATTGCTCATTTATCATATATAGAGTTTTGGTATGTTTGCAAGGATCTACTTTTTCCATGCATAAGTGAACCAGAAAACCATTGATAGAAATTGTTTAATCTGTTGATTATTATTTTGAAACATGTTACTCATGTTACTTGAGCACTTCAAATATAGCGTTTCCTGCTAAACTCTGCTAAATAAATATATACTTTTCTAATGATCACTAATAATGTGTATTCAAGAAAGAGATACATTATAACAATTTTATATCAGTTTACTTGAAATAATGGTTAAATCTGTATCACATTCTTTGTACCTGTTTGTACATGTAGCTGCAATGTAAAGGAGAGATAAAGTACCAACTCATTTTCAATTTGCAGGACAAATGCATTGCTGGAGGACTTCTGTGACGCAGCAAATGCAGATTT
>JAUTBV010096082.1:11120-34726 GCA_032361325.1 Lepetodrilus fucensis
TGAAATAATGGTTAAATCTGTATCACATTCTTTGTACCTGTTTGTACATGTAGCTGCAATGTAAAGGAGAGATAACTCTGTTTTTCTGGAAAAAAAAGTACCAACCCATTTTCAATTTGCAGGACAAATGCATTGCTGGAGGACTTCTGTGACGCAGCAAATGCAGATTTCTTCTACACGTGCCTGTGGGAATGCATACTGTCGTGTCCGAGTGTGCGTCTGCCGGCAGTCACGTTCCTGGTGTCGCACTTCAATAAGAAACAGACGATGGAGGACCAGCTGGATATGATGGGTCTGGAGATTGACCTCATGGTGAGAACCACTGCAGGGGAACCTTGATGAGTCACATATGAGTGAACTATTCCCGTGTGATGTGTAGCACTATAATCCATTCATTAATGTAACATATACTGTGGTCAGAAAATCATTGGCTACTTTACGTGAATGTATTTCCATATTTTATTTAAAATAAGTAAATATTTATTTTTTATTTGTTTGTTTTATATTTGTATTTGTATTTTTTGTTGTTGTTGTTAATTATCCCTCTCCCTGCTGAAGGCAACCCGAGATGCCATAAACAGGCAGTGCTGTACCTAATCCAGCATGGAGAGGGTTAAGCAACATATTTTTCGTTCATATGCACATATCTAAGCTTATTGCCATGAACATTTTATAATTTGGATAGCAAGTCATCAAATTTTGTTCCCCCTTAAAGGTGAAGGCTATCTGCAGTTCGCTTCAAGACACCAGCGTCCTGGTGCAGCGCGCAATGCTGGACTTTCTCCTGCTGGCGTTCCCCATGCACAACGGCCAGCTGACCAAGGACGACATGAGCAAGATCATGAAGGCTGCCGTCAACGTGGTCCTCCGGAGAGACATGTCGCTCAACCGACGTCTGTACGGCTGGCTGCTGGGCACGTCGTCTACCGGCTCCAACGTGACTGTCACGGCTGACAACAACCGCCTCCATCGGTCAGACAGCACGTCCACGTCCAGCGAAATGGACCTGGGCTACTTCCATCAGTACTCCAAGGACTTACTGGTCAAGGCGCTGAAGAACAACCTTGCCAACGCCGATGGCTTTGATTACCACACAGGAACCAGGACATCAATGCTGAAGCCGTTCCGGATTCTCATATCATTGCTGGACAAGCCAGAGATAGGACCGGTCATCCTGGAGAGTGTCCTGCTGTCCGTGTTCCGCTGTCTCATCAGGGAATGTAGAAACTCTGTCAGTCCTACGGTTCCGGCGGAGGTGTCTTCTCGAACTCGGAGGAACGGGAAGATGAATATTGAGAATTCTGAAAAGGACGATCAGAGCGGAGAGTTGATAAAGACGGCTAATTTGCTTTTCAGTTCATTTGAACCGTATTTCATCTGGGATTACGTATCGAGATTGTTCAGTTCTGCGTGCAACTGCATGAAGACAACACCTCGCAGCAGTGTGTCATCATGTCACGATGTCTTCGACTGTCCTTCCATCCAGGAGCTCTGTGGTATTGTGGAATTCCTTCTGGACATCGTCTCACTTGTAAGTCTATAAATCGGGATGAATGGCAAACTTTGTCCTTAAGAAATATTTACTTTTTGATGTATTATTTCAGAAAATATTTCATAACCTAGATAATGTAGATATATACCTGATTAATTGTATCAAAAATATTATCTGTAATGTAATTGTAAACTAAATTTCTGACTCTCTTAAAAACATTGTATTAATATACACATAAGAGTACTGACATGTTTTGGTTCTGTAGAAAGTGAAATAAATTTTGTGACAGCACTACATTAGTATTGTAAATGTAGCTTTGAATTAATATGATCAAATTGGAAATAATTTTGAACATTTATGTCATCGTAGCTATTTTATAATCTTTATCTCAAAGTTTTATCTCATTCCTTGTCTCATTGCTTGTCTCATCAGGAGACGTACCTGGAGACACAAACGGAGTACCTGCCTGAACTCCTTCACCACATCACGTCGTGCATCACTAGTCACGTGTTGCAGATCTCCGAGGCCGAGGTCACAGCGACACTCAAACTGTGCACCAAAATACTTGAAAAGGTAAGGTAATTTATAAAAATATGATAATTGTTGACCCTATATCTCACCTTAGATAATTAGAGAATAACCCACGAGATACTAGTCATTATGGAAAATATGTCCCGATTGAAACTTTGAACATTAATTTTACGAGGGACATATTTTCCATAATCACTTGTATCGAGTGAGTTATTCTAATTATTCAACATAATCATTTTATTGGAATAAATCATGATAAACTACTGGAAAACAACTTTAGAGAGAAAGCCACAGTCCGCTGATGAGCACTCGTCCGCCTATGACGTCAAAGTCTTGATGCTAAGTCATCATCTGGCGAAGACGTCACAATCGTCGAATTATGCATAATTCACACTGTTGATTATGCTATCGTTAATACACAGTAGAAATCCACCACGTATGTTGAATAATTGAATATTATCATGCTATCAGGCATGGACATTTCTGCAGATCTGTGGAACTCTGCTTGTTATTTTGTCCAGTAGATTTATTTGCTCTGGGTCAAATGCTATTCAATATATCTTTAAGGTATAGTACAACTATATTCTTTTCGAAACTACCTTTAAGTTACTTTTGAAATACAAAGATTTTATGTTATTTTTTCTGTCAATGCACACTGAATGTTCCCTCCAATCTCAGGTGCAGCCTTCCATGACTTCAGGAGTTGATAGTTCAGAGGTCGAAGATGCTGACCCTACACCCGGGTCAGAGGTCACAAGAGAGGAGATATACAACTCTACCAAGTTGTACAGTGAGAAGGAAAGCAAGAGGCTGGTCAAAGATGAGAAAACCCTTGTGAATGGATTACGCAACGAAAGGAAAGTTGTGGAACGAAAAGAAGCTTCTGAGGAGAAACTTGACAATAATGACGACGATAAGGAAGATGATAAGGATGAAAGTTATTTTAGTGCTATTAGTGATACAGAGAGTGCCAGCAGCCCCGTCAAGACGATCAAACTAGACGGTGTCTGTGAGAGTGAAACCAGTACGGACAACAGCGTCAAATCTCCATGTGATTCCGGAGTTACATCCCCTGACAAAGAAGACTTGTCTTCAAAGTCTACCAAGACAGACTTAAAGGACAAGACTAAATCAGACGACAAAGCATTCGACAAAATCAGCATCCAGTCCAAATCTAGTCATGCAGAACTGATTCGCCGGCCGAGCGCCACGAACCCTGTGACTCTGATGCAGGCGTGCGTGCACAGTTTCCAGGAGTTCTTCCACGCGTTCATGACGAAACGCATCCTCAAGAGCTCCGCGATGTCGTCCAAGTGTGTGGAGGCCATCATGCTGTCGTCCGAGTGTGTCCGGTCCTCCGACAGAGACTCTGTCTTGGACGGAACTTCCACGTGCAGCGGAGATGACCGGTCGTATCCGGATATTTCCGGTCTGAAGACATCGGCAGACGGTCTGACGGAGCAGACGTGCACGGCGATTGGTCAGGCCTGCCGTCTGCTCGTGGAGTTTTCCAGTTTCCCGATGTTTTGCACAGACTACCACAAGATCATGGACCAGACTTTATACACAGGTTGTTATTATACAAAGGCTGTATAAATACTTATTTATGTACTCAGTGTCTGTGTAATGTTTGTAGAAGTGTAGCTTGTTTTTTTCTTTTTGGGGTTAATTTATGCTATCAAATATATGATAAATGTATGTGTTTGTATGGACACCCTTAATCCTGAATGATTTTGAAGGTATTCAAGGTGTATCCATGTTAGTATGTAATTTGATTCATTGATTTCAAGCCCTAAGATTACAAAGATTTTTTTAGTACAATTTCATGCTGCTCAAAGTTTTGTTCATAAATCCCCATATAAAATGTAAGCTTGAGCATGAAATTGTACTAGATACGTTTCGTAACCTTGGGGCCTGATTGACTTTTTTCTGGTCACTATCTCATGAATACAATCATGGATATATTACTCATTGTATAATTGCAGAGGACCACAATGCCCTACCAGACTGGCTTCAGGACCTCATCACGTGCACCTGCTTCGTGGACAGTTTCCAGATCCAGAGTGCCGCCATAGCAACCATTCTAGAGCTGATCACCCTCACGCAATCTGTCCAATCAGTGACAGAGGTCAAGGGTCATGAGGCAGCCTACAAGAGGTCAACCAGTGAAGGGGGGACAATCTCGGTTGTAATCTTACCATCGTTGCTCCCCAGACATCTGCAGTATATTAATGACAACATGGTGTTTTATCAGGTAATGACATTTAAAAATAATAATTTATAGGAACATTTTACATAATTTCACAACAATAAGGACAATAACAACAACAACAACAACAACAATAATAATAAGAAAAACAATTAATTAGAATTTGTATTAGCGTAAGATGCTGGGTCATCGGTTAGTGTACCTGAACTTTCATCACATGATACAATAACCGTTTGACCAAAGTTCATGTACAGTGACTGACGACCCAGATCTTGCTCAATTACTAAAATATCTGAAAAAATAAATTAAAATTACTTATCAGTTTATCCAATATCTAGAACAGCATTATTTTTGTACTTTCTTTTTCCATTGTTACTAGAGGTTTTTTTACGTGTTAGATTAATTGTTGATAATATTTATTCCACTTGCAGACAGTAGCCCGGGAACTGTGGTCCTACATGGGCTCCAAGCACAGCGTGAATCACATTCAGTGTGTGGAGCTGTTCCACCAGTTGCACCAGGTGACCCCGAGTAGCTGGGTCTGTGAGGATGTCATTGGGTCGTCTCTGGTGTCCGACTGTGAGGTCAGTCTCACTGTACCAGATACAGCAGTATCTCTGTTACCATTGCAAGGGCATCTATTTACACAACAAGCAATCTCTGCTACTTGTACATTGAGATTAGTTATACTGCTGTTAACTCTCTCCATGCTGGAGGTAACTAGAGATGGTCTAAAGAGCAGTGTCTGTGCCTAATCCAGCAGGGAGAGGGTTAAGAGCTTGGGATTGTATTCATTTGTTTTACATTTAAAAGATTTTCAATTTATTTTATTGATAGAATGTATTTACAGGGATCAAAATTAACACTAGACCGCTAGCCCAGGCCATTTCTCACAATGCTAAAGGTATCTCTATAAGGGCTAGTAGAAATTCATAATTTTTGTTATGTGTATCACTGTTTGGGCTAAAAGTTTTTAAAGTTAGTTTCTATTGTTGGTATGATTTATGAAGAATAGAACCCTAATTTATTTATGCGCAAGTTTGTTTACTGTATTCTGGCAGCAAAAGTATTAAAGTTTGATTTTTAAAGTTTGTTTTCCATTGCAGGTAGAGCGCATCGAGGCTTTGAAGAAGTTCTCAGTATTGTGGCATCTGACTCGGGACCTGCAGTACGACCACACTCCAGGGCGGCCAGTCAGAACCTTCGACAGGTCAGTGCTGATGAAATCTAGCCAATCACAGCAGTTGTAACTCTTAAAATTCTAAGATGTAAGTTGTATAGTTGTGATTGGTCATGTGTAAGAAGTGATGAGGTCATGGATGTTATAAACGTACAAAAAGTAAAAATACAAATATAATAATATTAATTTTTAATAAAATATTTAAAAAAATAAAACACCATGAAACTAAAAAGAAAAAAACACCCCAAAAAACCACACCATAAAATAAAACGAAAGAACACATAACACACAACCCAAAAAAACACACCATACAATAATAATAATAATAATAATAATAAATAATAATAACAAATAATAACAAATAATAATTAAAAAGCAAAATAAAAACACCACAAAACAAAAAGTGCAACAACAAATGAACTCGCAAAAAAAACCGACACTGCCAAAGTAACCCCAAATAAAACAATGAGGATAATTGAAGCTACACATGCCATTGTTCAGCACTATCATACTAAGAACACCTCCAACAGTACATGTGTCAGCACGATCATACATACAGCACTATCATACTAAGAACACCTCCACGTGTCAGCACTATCATACTAAGAACACCTCCACGTGTCGCAGGTCGCTGTTCGTGGTGCTGGACTATCTGAAGGAGGAGAGTAACGCCACCAAGATGATCGCCGTCACCTGGCTGACACACGTGGTACAGCGCAGCGACGTCAGTCGAGTTCTCCAACCTCTGCTGCTCATGTTGCTGCACCCGGACACCGCCAGGTCAGTCGGAGGTCAAAATATGACACGGACAGAGGTCAAATTACAAAGTGCAACAGAAGGATAATTTATGCATTAAGCATATTGGTTTGGGCTACAGGACATGCTATTTTTTATCGTTGTGATCTACTGTAGTTTATTGTAATGGGTTTTCCTAATATTTAAATATTTTTTATATAATACTTCATTGACCAGCTATTTTCCTTGTATTCTAAAAAACAACCAAGATCTATGCGGGAAAAATAAATAGGAATTTTGATATTTTCAAGGATGACCAGTGAACTATTTTAGTGTGAGAAAGTAACGGGTAAAGGTGTTGTTTCAGGATCTCTATCCAGCATGTCAACGTACACAAGCCCAAGAAGGTGGCATTATCAGAATCGGAGGAGGAAGATATAGAAGCCAAGATCTACGCTATCAGCAGCGAGGGAGGTAATGTCATCTTTCACGTCAGTCAGGATGGAAGCAAGTTCTCCAAGAAAGTGTCGGAGGATCTGAAGTCAGTAGCCATGACAGTGATGAATGAGAAAGGTGCGGCGAGAACAGCGTCATCAAAAGTACAAACTGAAGAGCTGCCGTTCGACCGCGTCAATCCCGACGACCTGAATCTGAGGATCAATCCCTTCGGCTCGCAGAATTCTCTAGATAGGCTGATATTTGACGGGTTTGAACTGCCGCACTCGGCCTCAATGCCGAATCTAAGAGGTGCCAAGAGACTCGACAGACAGACGTGTAAAAAAGAAGGCATCTGCTTCGACGCAAATGAAGACATCCAGTCAGAGTCCACTGAAAGCGATGACGCCTTTGCTGCTGAACCAACGAACGAGGACATCGTTAGAGAAATCCTGAACGAAATCATAGATAATGCCTTGTCTAATGTTTCTGGTGGTGCGGTGGGGAAAGAAACGCAGCGCACGATTAGCATGACCTCTAAGGACAGCAGTGTTCTGGGCGACCACGACCTCCTGAACGCCATAGGTAAGAAAGGGATGGACATTGACTCCATGTCCGGCAGCGAGAACGACCTTTGTCCTGCTACCGAGGATGAAGATGATGACCGGTCGACGGACATCCACGCGCTGCACATGCATATCCTGCTGTACACGCAGAAGTACGACTTCAAGCGGGCGTTGTACGCCCTGTCCACGCTCAAAGCCATGCTGACGATGTGTCCGAGACTGGTAGTCATAGCAATGTCCACGACAAGCGTCAGCAAGATACGATCTCCGCATCTGGCCAAGATCCAGACGTTGTTAGCGCGACACAGGAAGTCTGTGTTCGGGAAGAACTTTTTCGGCGACCTGCCTCCCGAGGTGTTGTTTGGTTACCGCAGCAGTATGTTCATCGAGGTGATCATCTCTCTGTGTCTTTATTACGTGCGCAGCTACTACCCGAACCTCATGATGAGTAGACTGTCGGCGGAGGAGTTGCAAGGCAACAAGGAAGTGCACATCATGGCCACGGACATACTGACCATGTTGATGTCAGAGATTGTCAGTATTATGAGAGACAGCGGGAAAGGGTTCCGATCGTACATCGGCGACCTCCTGACAAAGTGCAAGCTCCAGAAGGCGTTGCTACACTGTGTACTTGCCAGCGTGTACAACTGTCGAGAGAAGCCCCAGGAGGCTAAATCCAAGATCACGGAGGCCATCATCGCGTTCAACGAAGACGGCCTCGACCCGAGCGCCAATGAGACATTCCAGATGAAGCTGCTCAACATCCTACTGGTGATGATCATGCTGGAGAAACAGATCCACGGCTTCCTCGGCGATGCCGACCCGTCCAGTCAGACCGGACTTCCGGACTGGGAGCGACCTCGGGTCAACTTCCAGGGGTCGTTGCTGAAGGTCAGCTACACGACGTCGCTGCCGATCGTCCAGCAGACGATGTTCCTGTCGGGAGTGCTCAGTGCGTTGAAGCAGCAGCATATGTGTCACATGCACCGACACTGGGTGGCCATGGTGACATCGGCACTGCCGTACATGGGCAAGGCTCTGTCCAGGGTGGTGCTGTGCGTCGTGTCGCAGCTGTGTCGCAACCTGGAGGCCATCTCTGCCGAGTACACCGTCAACCACAAGAACAGGTGAGTCCGTGGGAGTGTGTGGTCACTATTGATGTGGAGGTCTGAGTGGGGTGAATCCATGTATGTCATTAGACTAGCTGCTTTTTATGTTTTGAAAGCAAATGCAGGACTGTGATATTATAGTGGTCTATCTCTCTGTGTGTGTGTGTGGTGTGTGTGTGTGTGTGTGTGTGTGTGTGTTGGGTGTGTGTGTGTGTTTGGTGTGTGTGTGCTTGGTGTGTGTGTGTTGGGTGAGAGAGAGACAAAGACAGAGACAGAGAGGATGTGTAAGACTTGGTCTTTGGAGATGTGAGTTATTTGGGGTTAATGTGGGCCTGTGTGTGTAAATATTGGAGCTAATATTGCTTCTGTGCCCTGCTCTGTGATGAAACCATCCTTGCGCACTCAGTGCTGACTGTGTCACTGACATTATCGGTGTCGTCGTCAGTGTCTGCCGATAACTCAGGGACCTGTGTCTGTCATGTAGATGGATGTGGGTCTGAGAGCAGAAGGCACCATCTATGGCACATTTGTCTGATCCACGAAATTTGTGTTTTAATTGAGTTTAGATTTGCTTTCAAGATCTTTCACTTACATCATGGATTGTCAGTTTCTATCAGTTTTTTTTTTATTAATGACCGTTATTAGTGACCAAGTTCTAATTATTTTCAGCAGCTCTAGTCTGCTGCAACATGGCCCGCCAGACCACACAGTGACGATGCTGGAGGGACTGACACACCTCTGTCACTACTGTCTACTGGACAACATGTCGGCAGTCTCCATCGGTCAGCCTGCGCCCACCACCAGCCTCATCAGCACCGAGACGGCCAGCGCTGGACACATACTGACCAACCTCATCCACGTCTTTAACCCCATCAATGTCAGCAGGGTGCGTACTACATTTGTCCACCATTTTGTTTTTCTTTCATGTTCATGTTAATAGTAATTACCTTGCTATGATAATTTTATTCCTGATTCATGTTTAAAGTTTTGAAGAAGTGTCTTATTCTGAATTCAATGAATGTTTGATGACATGTGAAGATGATAACCACTGTTATTTTGATAATACTATTTGCTCTGTTGAAACATAAATTGCTTTAGAAAGCGCACATTTTATTGTAAATTTCTCAGTGAAGGTAGTGCAAGTGAACACTCTAATTTTATCGGTTCTTGTCTACAGCCTATCTATTTGATTATTTATCACATTTAGGTGAAAGATTCCTCCTGCGATGCAATATGATTATTTTTTGATAATTACATTGTAGAATCTATTCTTTCAGGAAGCGAGTCCCCAGCGAGATGACTCTCCGAGTGTGGCACTCCTAGAAGCGCGTCGCGGTCTGCTGAGTATCCTGCCCCGCATCATGGCGTGTATGTCCACGTTGTGGCGAGCGATCAATTGTGTCGGAGAGTCTGGCACCAAGTCACTGGAGAAGCAAGACTTCCTGGCATTCGGATCCCCGAAGGTACGTATGATCTCTGTGCCGAATGTGTGCAGTTGACTGCATTGCTTGTTGACCACTTACCAAGGCATACAAGTACCAACCTCTTGAATTATGTTTTGTTTTCATGATTTAATGAAATACATCAAGCTGATGACCTGATCCTGGCATATGTGAAACTATACTCAACAAAATATATTAACAACAGGCAGATATTTTGTGGGGAGTCTTTTTGATTGCAACTACAAGCTATTGAAGAGTACCTCAAGCCTGTGGATATTTGGAAATGTTTGTTAAAATAATATAAAGCTAAATGTGTAAGTCCAAAAAGATATTGGCCCTTAACTCTCCATGCTGAAGGCAACCAGAGATGCCCTAAAGAGCAGAGTCTATGCCTAATCCAGCAGAGAGAGGGTTGAATTTTCTGTGTTTGATTTTCTCATAGAATTCAAATCAAACACTGACTCAATCAATATAAGTCTTTGTACCGTAACAACTGACGTTCTGGTTTGTCTTCGCAGACTATCCGGCAACATATCCTGGAGTTTCTCAGTCCTGTGTCGGTGCCACACGGAACTAACCTCCTGGGAGCATTTGCTGTGGCGTGGAATGACAGGAGAAGGAAAAACGTGACCAACACAAAGAGGGTTAGTGTTAATAGAGATCTCACCCAGAGCATCAGTGTCTAGCCTAAGTTTTCCAATGCCACTAAAAGTTAACAATTGTCTGGAAACAATTTTGAATACAATTTCATGCTCAACTTGAATTTTGCATTGGGATTTTAAGCACAAAATCCGATTTAAGCATGACATTTTATTAGAAAACAATTCCCAACCTCTGAGCCTGGGAGACGCCGCTGAGTTAACTATCTGTGGTTTGCCAGGTGATTCCTCAGCCGTGTGAGGACCAGCTACTACTGGTGGAGCTGGTGGCGGCCATTAAAGTCCTCCCAGCTGACACACTCATCCACACCGTCAAGCAGGTGCTCAAACAACCCCCACCTGCTGAACTGGGAACCGGCAAGGTAAATAGAAGTCATAGATATAAACATTTGAAATAAGAAAGCATAGAAATAGTGTATTGCATAGAATAATGTGCTTTTGGCAGACATCAGGTTGTAATTTTTAAGGACAAACATGTTCCCTTTTTTTACAAACCTGTTCCCTCTTGTTACAAACATGTTCCCTCATTACAAACCTGTTCCTTCTTTTTACAAACCTGTTCCCTCTTGTTACAAACATGTTCCCTCATTACAAACCTGTTCCTTCTTGTTACAAGCCTGTTCCCTCTTGTTACAAACCTGTTCCCTCCTGTTACAAACCTGTTCCCTCATTACAAACCTGTTCCTTCTTGTTACAAGCCTGTTTCCTCTTGCAGAAGGTGGTTCCTCTAGAGGTGAACATGCTGCAGTTTTTCTTCGCATACGTCCAGCAGTCCTCGGCGTCCCAGCTGCTAGACTCGTGGTCGGCACTGCTGGCACTGTTCAGAGAGGGACTGCAGCTGAACCTAGTGCCACCCGGACAGTTCCTCCTGCTAGAGTAAGTGTGCATTATAATGTCATGTGATAGATCCACCCTATATAGCTGTCTCAAAGCAGTCTTATTATGAATCCTAGATACTCAGATGGAATCTGGGTGTTTGCCGTCCATGCACTGTCAGTGTCTGATCATGCTTGACTCGCAACCTGAGTAGTCTCAGTGCAATGCTAGTTTCATGGGTCAAACTGTTAAACTGCTCATGTATCATTGCAGGGTTCTGAATGAGTTTGTGCAAAAGACGCCCGCAATGGAAGAGAAGAAAAACCAGAAAGACCTGCAGGTAGCTATATTTGTGTTGTACCTGGGGTCTGTAGTATGAAACTGTAACTGTAACTGTGTAACTGTAACTGTGTAACTGTAACTGTGTAACTGTAACTGTGTAACTGTAACTGTGTAACTGTAACGTAACCTCAACTCCAATCTTAACAGTGCTGTAGTCTTGTAACAAGTGTTTCACGACACAGTCACAAGTCTTGTCAATTCCTAAATCGACATCTAACTTACGAGGTGATAACTAGAGATAACCTGGGTCATACAGTTAGGACCGATCTAAATTTCAGATGTCATTGTGAGACAGGAGCCTGGAAATGTACATGAACACTACTTATTATATGTAGTGTGGCTGGTGTGAAAGAGGCAGGGGCATATCTAGCCATTAGCTGAAAAGGTTTATGTAGCCTTACATGAACACATGCCACTGCCTGGCTGTTGCTATACACTCCCCTGTCTGGCTGTTACTATACACTCCCCTGTCTGACTACAGGACATCACACAGAAGCTGTTGGAGGCAGTGGGGACTATCGCCGGGTCCTCCCTGGAACAGACCACATGGCTGAGGCGCAACCTTGCCGTGAAGCCCGGACCTCAAGCCGAGATCTCAGAGATCACAGAGGATGTTGAGGTCGCAGAGGAGAACGGTTGGTTTCCTTACATAACATTTGTTTAGGATTATAGATCTCGGTTGCTATCTTGGGAAGAGAGGAGCTTATATCAAAGATAAATATTGACAGTAGTACTTGTCTGTCCTTATGTGAACGTCATAGAAACCCATTCGAATTTGATTAAAGATAAATGTTGGTATACCAAATTGAATCTTGGACAATAAATGTTATCTTATGTTTAGATGAGCACGGATTTACGTTTAAAACTTTTTAGTACATCGATTTGTATTACACTGATGAATTTTATTTGATACACTGTCTGCTTCTTATCCTGCAGCGAGTTTAAACTCTATATATTCACTCAGTCTGCTGCTTCACATGCTTCTGAGGCTAAACGTATGCGATGTCTGTTGCTATGTACATATGTCTGATGTTATATACTTGTATATAATCTGACATGTCATACATTATCTGTGTCAGACGTAGAAGCAGTGGCAGTGGAGAAGGCAGTTCTAGAGACGCCGGTGAATCACGACCGAGACTCCAAGTACAGTGTCCAGGCCTTGTCTATGCTGGCTGAGGTATGGCATCATTAACTCTCTCATATATAAGCCTTACCTGGCATGACCATTGTCATAATAGGATCAGACACTCTCATACAGGAACCTTACCAGGCTGCCAGATTATGAAACTTTTTGAGTACAATTTTGTGCTCAAACATGAAATCACACGCAAAAATATTCATAACCTTGTTGTCATTGTCATAATAGACCCGGGCAGTTTAATCCTGAAACCTTTGCTTCCTTCTAACTACACAATATTGTTTCTTCAATGAAGGGGAGGGGGGATGGTGGGGGGTTGGTCATTAATAAAGAAAAATCCCCAAATCACTTTCGTCTAATGTTGTAGAGGATACTAATTTTCTTCATTCTTTCATGAATACCAGGTAATTTGATTCAAATGCTAGTGACTTTATAGATTTCCTGCTTCAGTATCAGAATCAGATAAGATTTATACTTAAATAACTATTTTGCATGTATTTGGGCAGTCGTTACTTCAGATCTCTGATACGTGTGTTGTAGCTGACAGCGCCACTGCTAGATGTGGTGTACAGCAGTGAAGAGAAGGACCGCATAGCGCCGTTCCTCATCACTGTCCTACTCCACGTCTTCCCGTACCTCAGGAACCACAGGTGAGCTCATCTGGAGTCCTCCCACTGACAGGAACAACTGTTATTTTTCGTCACATCCTAACATTTTGCATCCTAACCATTTAGCCCAGTGGTAGAACGTTGGACGTTCCAGGTTCAAATCCTGCCCTTGAGGCCCGGCATCAATGTTCGCATCAATGTTACCTTTCTGACGTGATATTGATAGGATGGCCTGTCTGTAGAGTGGCAATACAGGTATAATCCTTGGTGTTGCTAGTACCAGCCGCTACTCACAGGTTTACTGCAACATTTAACGATACAGATGTTACAGGTTTCCTCCTGCCCTAAACCGACAAGTCGTGATATTAGTGAAAGATTCTAGAAAACGACTCTAAACCCCAATTTAAAAAAATAAATAATTATATTTTTTTGTTGTTATTATCATTATTTTTTAATTTATTTTTATTATTATTATTATTATTATTATTATTATTATTATTATTATTATTATTATTATTATTATTATTATGACTTCCAGCTGCCACAACCTGCCCAGCTTCCGGTCGTGCTCTCAGATCCTGGCTAACATCAGTGGCTACCAGTACAGCAGGAAGGCGTGGAGGAAGGAGGTTCTGGAGCTGCTCCTAGACCCCGCCTTCTTCCAGATGGACGCCAAGTGCATCGTCTTCTGGCGCACCGTCATCGACAACCTCATGACCCACGACAAGACCACCTTCAAGGACCTCATGGGTATGTGTGCCGTAGATCCTGTTACTGTGCTGGTTTTGAATTCTCAAAACAAACTTGAGTTAGAGATTTCTCCAATTGACTCAGTGCTGTAATTTGAATAAAATCTTAAACCCAGCCAGTGTTCAAAATTACTGCTGGCCCACTGGCCCGGCCATTTCTCCAAATGCTAAAGGTATCCTAATGGCCAGGAGAAATTCATGTTTTTTTTGTAAACATTTGTTATTTGTATCCTTATTCGGGTCAGTAATATTTTATTGTAAGTTTCGATCATTGAAACCAGCTGAGATTTTACTCAAGTTGCAACACTGAGTCATTGGGAGAAATCTCAGCTGAACAGAATCTCTAACTTAATTTCTTTTGAGAAATCAGAGCCTGGTCTCAGTTCTATGGTAGAATTTATTTTAGAATAGAGTCATCAAGGAGTCTTGATTGCAGGATGTCTTGGACTGTAGTATACTCTACAGGTCACATGGCAGAGATTGACGATAGCATGTTATGTCCAGGTCTCGTTACTATGACTGACATTATCTGTCTAAGTTGTGTGACTGATTAGTATATTCCGCATGGCTAAGATTTACTATTGTATATTCAATGGAGGTCGTGTGGCTATGACTGATTAGTATATTCTGCGTAGCTAAGATTTACTATTGTATATTCTATGCAGGTCGTGTGGCTATGACTGATTAGTATATTCTGCGTGGCTAAGATTTACTATTGTATATTCTATGCAGGTCGTGTGGCTATGACTGATTACTATATTCCGCGTGGCTAAGATTTACTATTGTATATTCTATGCAGGTCGTGTGGCTATGACTGATTAGTATATTCTGCGTGGCTAAGGTTTACTATTGTATATTCTATGCAGGTCGTGTGGGTATAACTGATTACTATATTCTGCATGGCTAAGATTTACTATTGTATATTCTATGCAGGTCGTGTGGCTATGACCCAGAGTGGCTCCCTCAACCTGTTCAGCAGCAAGGAGCAGGAATACGAGGGGCGAGCTCAGATGTTGAAGCGGCTTTCCTTCGCCATCTTCTGCAGCGAGTCTGACCAGTACCAGCGCAATATGCCAGACATCCAGGGTGAGAAGTCAGACGTATATCTTTATGTAGGAGTTCATGTCATGGCCAACCTTTTATAAAGTTTTAGATCATTGCACTCTCGTAATGCTCTTTCTGGATGATCACTGCAAGAGTGCATTGGTCTTGGCGGATACATAGCCCTTCATAAAAGCGTGCCTGTTTCCTTATATTACTCAGGCTTCTAGTTACCAGTGAGAATTTACATTAAATCAATCAATCCAAAAATCTGTTTATTATTATTTCTTTGTCCTTCATTACGTCTTAAAATACTTTCTGCCTAGCTTTAATACGTTATATTATGACATTGTCACATTGAATTCTCATTTATCATCCTGCCATTTTTTACTATAGGGATAAAAGCTGTGAATTTTTTATTTTATTTTCAGAGCGGTTGGCGGAGAGTTTGCGACTGCCGCAGGTGCCGTCTGTCATGGCGCAGGTGTTCCTGTGTTTCCGTGTCCTCATCCTCCGAATGTCCTACCAGTATCTGACGTCACTGTGGCCCACCATCATCACAGAGATGGTCAGTGTTAACACCTTCTGGGTCATAGGTCATGGCTCTAGACTAACCTATGCCCGATGTACAGGGGCAAGTTAAATTGCACTGCGGGCAACTTACTTTTTAACATTTATCACTTTGTCCCTTTGTTACTTGCCCTGACTTGGCCTGTGGGAGTGTAACTCAGAATGTTAGTCTGGAGCCCTGTAGATAATCATCGAATACCATTCCTGTGGATATATGTTTTATTTACAATATATTTACAGGTATTTTCATGTGGAATTACTTTTATTTATGATACAATTCCATTGGATGGCTTTCAGAGAAAATATCATATAAGCAGTATCATAGTAACATGATAACAGTGATTTTTAATTGATTTATTTTTATATATTATTGTTTTTTTCTCATATTTTTCAAGCAGATGTATTTTTGTATTTAAGGAAACATGTCATATTCTCCAGCCTTAATAATATCATAGTGTATGGCTATGGTTGGAGTTAAGATTACATTAGAGTTACAGTATTTTGTACAGGATTGTTAACCTTATTTCTGCTGTCAAGCAGAGATGTCCAGAATGGCAGTGGTTTTTATTACTTCAACAGATTGCTGTCGATTTTCAAGAAGTTCATATTCTAAGCCTAAAGCTGTGTTTCCATTAATACGGCTCCGGTTCAGATGCAATGTGGATAATAGTCTGATGCAAGTAATTTCACTACAAGATAGCGCACACAGCCACACCACACCTGAATTGTATGAATGCAAACACTTGTAGTGAAATTACTTGCATCTGATTATTTATTACCCACACTCCAGCCGGACTGGAGCCGAATGAATGAAAACACAACTTAACCCTGTGGTTTATCTAATTCCGCTGTGCATATATGTGTGCATTATAACTCTGTGTCTAACTTTTCCTCCGTGTTGTAGGTGCACGTGTTTCTACAGATAGAACAGGAGCTGTCTACAGAAACCGACGAGTTCAAGTAAGTATACGTAGATAACAGTGCTCTGAGTGTGGGTTGATTTCCTTTCCTGCACCGTTAACTTTTACCTGTGGGACTTAGAATGCTGACAGCCTGGCTATTGTAGGCCACGTGTTAATGGCGCATGTTTTTTCTAAACTCAAATAAACATCAACACTCTTAATTATTCATATATATATTTTTTTACATTCCTTCTTGCAATATTAATCATTGTTGTTTAGGTGTATATTGTTGGTGAAAATCTAAAGTTACTTGCCACAAAATTAAATAATGTAATCAGCTCAAGCGGTCCTAGACTGGGTTGAGTTTATTTGGTAGGCGTGACTCCTGTTTATTGTTCAAATATTAATCGCTATATCTGTTTCCACCATGCCGGTTATCTCCTTTCTTGTACTGGGATATCCATTGAACACCCATTTTGCCATGCAAATTGTATGATAATAATCATATGCAATGTTTAATTTTGACACAGACAAACATTCTATTTGCAACCATGACATCGTATTACAATAGATGGATAGAATTGAAAAAGAAATTGTATGATATTATGGACAGTTGAGTACCAACTCTTGAGTTATGGTTTGAACACACAATCAAACACAATATTTTTCAATGCACTTTTGCAAGTGTTGAGGCTGAAATATTTATTGTATTTGTTACACAGGGGTGTGGAAACTTTGTTTATATTAAACACAAACCAAAAACCTAAAGGATCGAGGTTTGTTTACATTTTTTATCTCAAATATTTTGCAGTGCATTAGCCTTTGCTTATTATAACTTTTTCATTTCTTCACAATGTGAAACCAGGTTATGTCCCTTGGTAAAACCATGAGTTATGGCCCTTTGAAAATTCTAGATGCTAGACAATCTTTATTGTTCATTGCCATGCAGAAATTGCTTTACATTTCTAAGTTGCGCGCAAGAAATAAGTACATGAAAGGCAAACTTATAGAACCTGTAAAAGGATGAGAATTTGTGAAATGAGTAAATACCAGCGATATATTTGAATATCCATGAAAGATGAAAGTTAGTTTTGTATGATCCACATTTATGCTGTGTATGCAGTCCAAAAAAACACAATACGCCTGACTTTCTATTTAATTTGTCATTGTCACAGTTGAATGACGGAATCCCACAGCAAATCAGCAAATCAATCGATCAATATTTAATTTGTCAATTTGTTAATTTACAACTTTAAAAATGAAGAAGCAACAAGAATAATATTGGTTATGTATTCAAAATTGTTCACACTTCTTTTGAAAATTTCCAAAATTTATATTAATATTTAACCTTGTTATTTTGATAGTACATGTACGTACTCTGAAACACAAATGAGATTCCATCATGTAAATATTTTACCATTTCAAGGGCAGACAACCTGGTTTCACACCTGGCCTATTTACCAAGTAATAGAATATGAGAAAAGTGGAATGTCGATGGTGAACTAAATAGTATCTTGATAATTAGAGTTTTAAAGCTTTATGTTTGCGTAGATAAGAATAAGTTTAATATATTGATTAAATTATATGAATATTTCCAAAGTTGACATCTACTACCTTCACTGAAATTAGATATCCTAGATTGTGAAACTATTTTTTGTATGATTTCAGGCTCAACTCAATTTATTTTCACAAATCCCTATATCAAATTTCAGTGTGAGCATGAAATCATACTCAAAATGTTCTGTAATCCCAGAGCCAGATTACATTTGAATCCGACAGACTGATATGACCACTACACAGAGAAATGTTTGCAACAATTTGTTTTCATCAAATGTGTGCAAAATCTGAATTTTAAATAGTCTGCATTATTTTGCATATTTGATAGTATTAAATAACTCCAGACTATGTATTTAGTAATATCATACCAGTAGTTTGACATTTTTGCAATAACATTTAAGACGCTGTTGTTTACGTTCTCTATATTGAACATGTTGAAAGGGGAATTAATTAGTTTAATTAAATGTAAATCTTGGTTCTGCTACTTTCCAACAGTTACATCTAAAGAAACTCCATTGGTATTTATCCAAAAAATGGTGATGGAATACAGATCAGAATTTTCTAAGTTTCTCACAAAACACTTATTTTTTTACTTCACCATATAGATGATTCTTTTTATTTATATTAAAAAAACATTTTCGTCATTTTCAGTATATTTTTTTTATGTGAAGGTATAGATAGACTTTGAAAGTATTGCTGTTATTGAGAACTTTACATCTAGTCTAATGCACTGCTATGTGTACAGTACAGTAGATCACTCAGAATCTGACCAGCCTTACACACTGCTGTAGTAGACCTCCAGTCTCACACACTCACGCTGACCGCACCCTAAAAATCTTGAGGTCAAGATAACTAACCACACATCCCCAGTTTTCCCTCTAGGCCTAGACATGCTTTTGTAGTAGTTGTTGTGGGCGCAAGTAGAACTATTTAGATCTAAACAATAACACATTAGCTGGTGTATACTACCAGGTACTTACCACTGGATTGGGATAACACATTTTATTATTTTACGGAATCTACGTACATGTTCTGTTACATTTCACCACTTATGTCGTTGATCGGAAATGGTTTAATTCAAAGGTAAATAATAAATACTGTTGACTTTTTACATTATTTATTCATCTAATAGTGGTCCTGTAAAATGGTGATATTCTGGGAAATGGTATAGTTTGGATTAGAAGACTTGTGTCAGGTGTTGTCATGTGTAACCAATGCGGCAATGGGATACTACTTCACTCTGCTATATAGTACACCGTGGACCATTACGTCACTTTATCTGTGGAATGCTCGGCGCAAATGGGTGAAAGATTCCCGCAGCGACGTTAAACTCCATATTCACTCGCTCACTGTGGAATGCATTTCTAATGTGATGTGTTGACTGGTATAAAACTTCAGGGTCATGTACCATAGAATGATCTTAATACTACGAAAGTAACTCCTATGCGTTAGAGTTACGACACTCGTAGAGCTACGATCATTCTGTGAAACGGGGGCCAGAACAACAGTAACACCATACAGTGGGTGAAATATGCTTTTCCGTGAAGGTCAATGGAAGCAATCAAAATTGGCATGCGCGGACATGCTTCCAACAAGTGTATATGGAGTCTCACCATGCCGATTACCACACAAGACATCATTTAGTTGTAATATAGAAGAATTAAATCTAACCTTTTTACATTTTTAGATGATTCTTATTCCAGAACATTTGACATGAAGACTTGCCTGCTTCTAGAGAATGTGTGTCATGTTTCGCTGATATTAATATCTAATATAATTCTCAATTTTACAGTAACTATATTCGAGGGTGCTCCAGGTATCTAGTTTGAACTTCTCTTGTTTGTACAATCCTTGTTCCAGTTGTTATACATAAATATTGTCAGGAATGTTATTATTGGTAGAAAGTGGCATCTTGGTGACCTACTATTCATATTCTGTTCTTCCTGTTCTGTGACCCCAAGTTTGCATGAATATATTGTCAGCTTGTCACAATTGTGTTATTTATCTCAAATTTTTTACCCAAAAGCTAGATAAGTTGCCTAGTTGAAAAGGCCTGCCTCCTGATTGATTATTAATTTTGAAGTCTTAAACTATAAGTACAGTATACCAAATTTCAGCTTTCCTACTGGAAGGGAACATTAAGTTGACCAAGTCGTGCCACCACTGCCCCACACAAACTTGAGGTCCGAGTTGATCAGGCCTTGATCTTTCTCAATGTTACTAGTCAATATTAACCCCCTTTCTTCAGGCATCTCCAGTTGACTCCAGTTGGGAGAGGGTTAGATTATAACGCCTTGATACCGGTTGAGATAATTATCATATTATTTTACATTTTATCCATTGCTCTAATAAGTGGTAGATTTCCGTTCATGTATTTTCCCATTCATTATGTTGATTTTATCAAAGTTTTTGAGTTGTATGCATTCAGCCAGTTTCTTGTTGTATTTCATAGTATGTCTCTTCATGCATGTGAATTGAAATAGCAATGTTATTAGTGTTATTGGAATGCAAAACTTGAAAACGTGATCCTGTATTTTCCTCAGTGTTGTTAAGTCAAGGTATGTTGGAATTACTACTAACATGTCTGACACTGGTGTATGTGTTGTACGTTGTATTCCAGCATGCTCTGCTTGTGTTGTGTTGTGTCTGGTCTTGTTCTGTAGTAAAACTAATTGGTTTCCAGAGTGTATGCACCCACATATAATCACACAAATTTATCCTTGCACGTATGTGTAACGGCAGTGTTAGCTGAACTCGCATATATATTTTATGCTACCCAGTATACAATGTAACATATCACATTTGCACTTCTTAGCTCTATTAATTTAATTTATGCCTTAATTTCTTGATTCATCTTGTAATCTCGAGTTGTTTTATCTGCATTTAACTTACCTTCTGTGTTACATTATAATTCCATTAAAAAAATAGCTACTTCATGTATTATTAATATTATGATTTGGTGTATGCATTATATAATCCTTTATTTTTTTCCTTTATCCTTTATTTTTTTTACACATCACATGTGTTGGTTTTATAACAAAAAGTGTAGTTTGGTGAAATATTTATTATACAGTAGTTGTTAAAGGCATACTATCACAGTTGATAGACCTGTATAATGGACAAAACATATTCGATCTGAGACTAATTACACTTGATTTATATACCTAAAAGTTGTTATTTACTGATGTACTTCGTCACCAGTGTTCGATAGTTATCAAATTATTAATATTTTATATGAATAAAGGAAACATTCTGCTATTTATCTGGTCTTTAATACATCAACTGATCTATGTCAGACTATGAAAGAATTGCAAGCAAACGTTGCTGTTACGTATTATATTTTATTCGTACTACTTTGAGTTATGGCCCCTTGCATTTATATAATGAAGCAAATATTAGTGGGTTGCAGTGGAGTTTTGGCTACCATATAATACAGTGGTGGAAAGGTTTTTGGAAGTACAAACATGATTTTATGTATGTCAAGTAAATATACTTTGCAGTTGTAGCTAAGAACTAGTCCAAAATTACCACAAATATCTGTTATATTATGCCTTTAACATATATGATTATAACATTATTTTTTATTGCTATTTACCAGTATTTCTATATGAATGCATATATCTGATATTACAAAATTGAATACAAATGCATAGGTTATTTATATAAATTAATTTGATGATGATTATAGATATATTAACTAGCCTTCACAATAACTAAATACTATCGAATGGTGATAACATTTAAATATTATATGTTTGTCAATTCCAGAATATATATTTGTCGAATATTAAAGAAAGTGTTCTGAAATATTATCTACGGCTCACAGGAGACAATTTCTGTCAATCAGAACAACCCAGAGTTACTTCCCTCCTGCTCAGATCATTTCTCAGACAATGGATACAAAGTTTACATAATCTCAGAAGTGACTGCAGAAGTGACCAATCAATGATGTAAACCTTCCATCTGAACCTGAGCAATGTTTGGAGCAAATGGGAAATAACTGATATCTGTGCTAGAATGATCTCCCATTCTGTTTACAACATACTAGAGTGATCTCACCTTATAGGACACACTGCATTGCTCATTCGGATCGACTGAGTCACATCTGTAGATATGAGCTAAGACCTAAGTGAAAGGTTTCCAGTATAGTAGAGATGTCTTGAAATATGTTACGCTATTAACTTTTACAAATATATTATATTATGATGCATAGAATAGAATAGAATTTCGTGAATTTTAAATTAGCAATTTGATTGGTATGAGCCTCTCGTAACAGTATCACCATTATGGAAACCTACCATTTAGGTACGAGTGTGTATCTTAAAGCCTGAGATGCTGCAAATGTGTTACGATTGTACATCTCTGTGTACAATTACCAGAGTGATCTCCCCTTGCAGGACACAGCTGCAGCGTATTGCTGCCTTGGACTCTAGCTGGGCTCACTTTGGTAACGGGCTCAACGCTCACAACAACCCGGCCTGGCTGCAGCTGTACCTGAGTGTGTGCAAGCTGCTGGATCTGTGTCTGGCTCTGCCTGCCGACATGGTGCCCCAGTTCCAGCTGTAAGTTCACCCTGTGCTCTGTGCTGGGGTTTCATTTGAAGGGGTGGGTTATAGAAGTGAACCATGAAATCCACAGTCGAGTGCATACTCATAGCGCTACATTACTACCCCAGTCAATGGATCAGTGAGCTCATCCTTTCCTTCTCAACTCCCTGGGGATTGTGTGGACCATGAATGTGAAACAATATTCTTGTATTTCGACAATATTTCTGCTCTATCCTCTACATCTACTTTTTAATTTTTGACAACAATGCATTCTGGAGTTTAAGGATGTTTTGATTTTCCTCCTGCCCAAAAACGAACAGACAAGCCATAATATAAGTGAAAGAATCTCAAGAGTAGCCCTAAATTCATCAATATATCAGTTGTTTAAAGTTTTCTTTTGACCACCTTGGCGTGACATTATTTTACTGTTTGCTTATATGACATGAACTGTTTGTGATTGTGGCGTTGTCAATGTTACAAGACTGTGTGATGTCTAGCTGTAAAGTTATTGGCTTGTGTTTGTCCAGGTATCGGTGGGCGTTCATCGGAGCAGCGGGTGGCGGTGACAAGGAGGTCATCAAAGACAAGCGTGTCCAACGGCCATGCTTTGTACCGCACATCGTCAGGATCTCCAAACTCCTCAACACTAAGGTACTGCTAACTGTCTGTTTTGGTAATCAAAACGTAGCCATGATTTGTTGGAATTCATTACCCGTATAGCTTCATGAATGGACAAGACATCATGTTTTTGTGGGCAAACTATTTTATTTATTGCCTATAAATTCCAGGTTTTGGTATTGTAAATACTGTGTGATCACCCTGTGACCATTGGACTGTAATTATAATATTGTGGTACACAGCGAATCTCCACTGAGTGTCTTTTGATACCAATGTTATCCTACAAGTTGATAAAAGTATCCAAAATCCGAGGCTTTGCCAAGGATTTTGATTACTTTTATCAACGAGTAGGATAAC
>JAUTBV010096083.1:0-17009 GCA_032361325.1 Lepetodrilus fucensis
AGTTCTATATAGGCAGTGATCCCAGGGTATTTGACGGAGGTTAGTGTAGTCATAATGGCCTGTGTTTTCGAGGATGTACGGAGTATATGCACTGGAAACAAAATACACAATCTGTATTTGACGGAGGTTAGTGTAGTCATAATGGCTTGGAGTTTCGAGGATGATACTCAGTATTGATGAGCAAGTAATAGGTGATTATAATATGGAGAGTTATAATCAATGGTACTATGGTTAGTGCGTCAGGTTGTAGAGATGGCAAAACTGCCAATAACAAAAGCAACTCAAATATGCTTCATGGGTACATATTTTATTTGCATGTAGCTGACAAGAACAGACACTTTAAAAGAAAGAGCACTGTAAAATGATGCCATTATCCAGCAGACACCGTCCAAGAACTGAAGACAACGCTACAAACATACACATCCATACAGGATAAAGCTTGTAAGTTTATCTTATACATATTCTTTCAACATAGTTAACATACAGGACCTTCACCCTTGATGTGGAGAGAGAAAGATGTCGATGTCGGTATAGTTACAGAACACTAGTTATTTTGTTGTAGATGGAAATGGCATTAAGCTGTATTTTAAGATAAAACATACATTCATATATTTCTCTGCGTTTATTTTTAAATACAAGCCGTTTTAAGAAGCAAAAACATCAAAAATAGTCCTTCGAAATGCGTCCATCTCTTCTGGGTAAGGCATACAAACAGATCTGTCTATCTATCTATCAAGCTACTTCATATACAAGCCTAGAAATCTATAAACATTTTACAATACAGTTTACATAAAAGTTGTGATATCAATGCCAACTCAGCATGGAGAGTTAGCCTACGTTACCAAGCACTATTTCACAGCAAAACCAACACATTGAACATATGATATAATGATTAATGAGAAAACATATTTACATCCGAGACAAAATATTCAAGTAAATGCTCAAGAGGTACAAGGTACAGTAGACTATATCTGGCAGATATTCTGGCAGTGCAACATACAGTAATATTTGAGAATCTATGTGTCAAATAGCAATGCTGGGGTAGAACTAATGCCTGCCCGCGGGACAAAGGCACTTAAAACCACTGTCGGGCATGCTAGCTTAATTTCTGGCATGCCCGTTTTGCCCCTTGATTTTCAATAGTCTGTTATACTTTGGGTTTTTTAAACTGCTGAAGATAAACATAAAATTAAATCAAAGTTTATTCGTATAAATATACATAATCGAACATGTTCACACCTCAATTGAGGTATACTTAATAGTTTTCTGGTATGACTATTGAGAAGCATTTTTATGTCACCTTGAAACGGTTGAGCTTTTTCTTTTTTAATTACAATCTTAATTTTAATTATGGGCCCTCAGATGTTTAGGTGCCCTCCTGGCTATCTTGAAATGTATACTTATTTCTACACCCTGCAATGTCTAATAGTGTAATTAAGAGCTAATAGTTTACACATGCTGGGGAGAAAATAAAGTTAGTTATAGAGGCTTACATCAGTGGAGATACTCAAGTATCTATGTGAAGGAATTACCACAAGGTTTAGACACAGAACTGGTATTTTGACTGGTATTAATTTCAAACAGGTTATTTGGGGTTTTACTTTTACCACACTATGATCATATTTAAAATCAGTTTCTTAGTAAATAAATACTATATTTTGTAATCAACAAATCTGTTTATAGGAATCGATAACAAAGATTTAATATTGATATTAATCATTAATAAATATCTCCATTAATAATCACAATTTTCAATATATATATATAGCCAGCTCAGTTAAGATTTGAAAACATTACTAAAATAAACTCTTATTGCTCTAGAAAACACTTTCCAATGTGAATACATTTCAGTATTTAATGGAAGACTCAACATTATAATATAAATACTGATCATTTGTCTCATATACCTATGTTCATATATACTAAACTGTATAGACTAAATGTAATGGCAGTGCAATTCTCAGACATACTGTTAATGCTTGTTCGGTTCACACATAAAACCATGTTGATTGTGAATGGAAAAGGAACTGTTCAATAGGGTCTGTATCCAAGGATCACGACTACAAGATTGTCTACAAGATTGTATACCCGTACACAACCTGTAGTAGGGGACGTAACTCACATTAAGTCAGGTAAAGTCTTCTTCTTTATGGAGATAAACAAATATATGTGCATCACTCATAAGTAATATCATCAATCTTCAACTTCAATATTAAATGTCATCTTTCTCAATATGCATAAATATTGATGTAAAGCAAATTGATTAATCATGTTAATTGCCCAAATTAATCCATAAAAAAACCCAGGTAGTTTTGAAAGAACATCATAACTGTAATGAAATTTGATTAATAAAAAATATGGATCAAAATGGCATCTGCAGCTACCTCCAGAATGAACAGATGAAGGTCATAATAATAGATTCATCATACGGTAGGCCTGGAATACATTATGAAAATACAATTCATATACGATAGTCTTAAAAAAAAAATCAACAATGATAAAGCTATTTCTATTATAGGAACAAAGTGAAATAGGATAATGTACAATATTGTATAAAGATTGATGAAAGAAAGTGACAGGAAAACATTTCTGTGAATGATGTAATGAAGAATACAATGCATACTCATTACATCTCAGTTAGTAGTAAAACGCTGCCAGTTTTGATGTACAAATATCTGTCATTGGTACACATTTAACCCTCTCCCTGCTGGTTTAGACACAGGCATTGCTATTTAGGGCATCTCTGGTTGCCTCCAGCAGGGAAAGAATTAAAAGAATAAGTCACAAATTCACTGCCGCTTACAGTGTGCATACATGGTGCACTGAATCAAGAAAGAATTGAGATTTGAATGCATATCATAACATATGCAATGAGTATGTGAGATGACAAGATTGTATCATTTACAAATGATGAAGCATGAAGAATGGAACGATGAGGAAATGTGGCTCGCTCTTCTCAAGTCTTCTTCATGGAGTTATCTGCCCCTTTACGCTGCTGCAGGTAGAACATCTCAAGAGGCCGATTGACTCGCCAGTACTTCTCATTGACTTGATCCAGAGTCATGTTACCATTTAATACACTGAAGTTGCCGGGCGATGTGGCGATGTAGATGGCGTATTGCTTTTCTTCCCGATGCCCTGAAATACACAGAAAAACATCATGTCAATAAATAGAATACAATTTCTAATTACAAATTCTCACATTTGGTCAATATAGAAATTGAATGATGAGTGAATTGTTTTAAGTCACAGTGGGAATTTTTCACCCATTTGTGACAAAAAGTCTAAGAAATGCCAATCGGCTGTTAATTATTTAAAATAGTATTACTAATTTATCGTCATGCATTGATTGTATTAATGCTTTACGTTGCAGCGGGAATATCTCACCCATTATCCATAGGCGACAAGTATTGTCATGCAGGTCTCTAGACTAACATATGCCCACGTACAGGACTGCGGGCAAGCTACAGTTTTTATTTTAACATTTAGCACCTTTGTTGCCTTTGCTCATGTTGCTACTTGCCCGGACTTTGCCTGCAGGCAAGTTATTCAGAATGTTAGTCTGGAGCCCTGTCACATGATTGGGCATGGTTTTTACTGATTATTACCATTTTCTGCATTCTGTAATTCCAGCGACAATCGGATTGCGAGGTATTTGGACAGATGGTCAACTGAAACAAACAATCACAGAACATGATGTGACACAAACATTATGAACACATGCTCAACAACAATGTAAATTATTCCATGGATAAAGCCAAATTTGTTGACAACTAAAAAGTAGATGATGCCTAATTACCATAATATTAGTATTATTACTGAACTAAAAACGTTGAATGTGAACCATTTTTATCTGGACAGCTCGCAATCTTGAAGAATGATCAGTTGTTCATACAAGAGATATGTTCAGGAATATTGAAGAAGATTAAAGTGATAAATCATAACAATTAAACACAATGACAATCTACATTGTTAATACTAGTTATATGAATAGATCTGTAACAACTCTTAAAAATATGTTAACATGCGACTTATGATTGCTATTCAATCTGTGATTGGGCCTCGTCTCCATACCAGTAGCATTGGCCGTTGTTTTGATATATCTGGTCTGCTCTGAAATGTCCATATCCCCATCCACATCTTGAGGGTGAGGCTTAAACACCAGTTCGATATCGCTAACACTGGGCTCGGGTACGATCATATCGGGACTCTGTTGTCCCTGCTCCGACACACTACCGATACTGCCCGTCTCCACAGTGTCTATGCCTAGCGGGCCCAAACTCAGAGGCGTGCCCAACCCCGTCGGGGGCTCACTTAGAGAAGTCTCACAACTCGACTCATCAGAATAAGCTTTCAACTTTTTCCGAGGGGTCGTCTCGTTGGACGTGGTTCCGCACGTTGGTGTCGTCGCGCCGTCCAGTTGACGACTCAAGTCGTTCTCCGACGCGTGTTTCCTAACTCTTTGGGCTCTGTTCATTGCTTGTAGACGAAGGCCTTCCTCAATGCTGTGGGTGAGAGCAGCCGTGCTATGATTCTTGTTTAACTTTGCCAAGACTCTCTCTTGATGGGCTTCATACTCGTCTCTGCTGGGATAAATCTTTGAAATTAAAGCATCAAAATTGGGATCTGGACGTAGGGATCTTTTAGAAACAAGTTTTTTACGGCACGTCGGACATTCCTTGTTGCCACTTCTCAGAGCTGTTATGATACAGTCTTGACAGAATCGGTGTAAACACTCTTTGGTAGTCATCGTAGTTTTCAGCATGTCCAGACATATTGGACACATTAGCTCACTGTGCAGACTTCTAGGAGAAACTGCAATCTCGGTGTTGTCGGTAATCGCCTCCTGTGGGGTTCTATGCAGTTCATATAAGCTCAATTCCCAGGTTTTATTGGGAGCGTGAGCCACTTCGTTCGCCATTTTGGTGAGCTGCGCTCCAACTATTGTTATCGGGGGCGTCTCAAAAATGAAAAAGCTTATTAAGAGGATTGTCTCCCCTTGACTGCCAAATGACCACCTCTGCACAAAGACTTGTGTTTGGAACTATGTGATAATTTTAATGTACAAACAATGGTATTTCAAGTGGAATTGGCTATATAAATTATATAGAGAGACCTAGAACTACGAGATCCAATTTCTAGTATGATTTCAAACAATATGTATAATAAATAATAAATAATAATATTTAATAATATTATATTTTACTTACTTTGCACTTATATAATAGAGGCAAACATGCAGCTGTTCCTGTACCGACATTGTAAAATGACTGTGGCTTTAGAATATCTCAATATCATTGATACATGTTCTTTTTTCCCCATTTATTTATACAAGGAATCCTCTATATGATTTTCTCCTATACTATTTGTATAATGTTAGAAAGTCATACATGTTTTGAATTTTAAATTGCGTACATTTATAATAATGAAAATAGTTTATGTAGTTCATATAGTGTGTATAGTTCATATTAATGTCATATCATCTTTCAAACTTATAAGCAGATATTTTATTGGCTGTGCAGGTCGATACGCCTATGTGTCATATCATCTTTAATTAGCCTATATGCGTGCAATAAATGTTATAATGAATTTGAGACTTTACCTCTCATTTTTCCAAATCAATATTAATATGTCCATGTCCAATATAAAATGCAGTAAACAAAATAAAAGTATATGCAAACTTCATGAGCATGATTATCTTTGGATTATTTAAATTAAAATTCATGCATCATGTGCATCTGACTTGCTTTAACTAAGAATTGGCAGTATTGTGTTATTATACCGCCCCCAGCAGGTGCCTCTTCTTGGCGGAAATGTCCGAATAATACCGAAGCCTCCTTGCTGGTCGTTGTCGCAAAAGCCGCCATGAACGAGAACGACAAACCCACAAACGACAGTTTAGCAGCTTTTATAGAAGGTGTGCGATGTAGCAGACGAAATATTTAATATTTCAAGTTGCCTTTCGATTGTCATTTATGTTTGGTAGTCTCATATTGATGAGGAACCTTTAACATGCCGAGTTAACGCTTTCCTGTTGACCTAGATGCGTTCCAAACATCTTTTCACTTCGGTTTCATTAGTCAGATTTGAGCAGATCGGTTGCTAACAATGACCAAACATTTTGGGGGCGTTTTAAAATTGTATAATGCTATGTTCTTTCTTGATTGTTAATGTCATAACGTCCATCTGGGTATGTATCTAAAACTGCATGTATCAGTTGTATTTACATGAATTTGTTGTGGTCAGCGAAAGACTCGGATGTCTGAATTTTGTCACAAGCCAAGGTTTAGATCCTGTCAAATAACAGCAAGTTTATGAAAGAAAATTGGAAAAGCAGAAATTTCAGTCAAGCGAGTAGAGTAGTTAATCCTACACTAGTTCTACATTTATCATACACTACAATTCTACAAATGTATGTCCGTGCACATATGGGTGAAAGATTCCCACTGCAATATAAAACTAACTCACTCATCATACTCAATACAGTTGTAAAGTCATTCGCTTTATCGTGATCATGATCCTTTTTTAATAACTTTTTGAACATTGATGCCAAGCTCCCGGCACTACCACTCACCCTACTACTAAGACTTATATATTTCAAACATACTTTTATATAAAGATTAGTACCTTATTTTTCCTTACTCTAGCCATTATTACATTATGTTTTCTCAGGTGCAGAGACTGACAATGACAGTGATGAGGATCTCCATTACTGTAAGAAGTGCAAGAAGGTTTTCACCGATATCCAGACGTACCTGGAGCACAAGATTCGCCATGACAACTTCAAGATGACGTACGCACGGTCCCAAAAGGACCGTCGCATGGTTCTTCCCAAGCTCGTCCAGAAGGCAGTGAACCCGCCTCAACAAAACCTTGATGGCAGGGCAGGAGACAATGAGGAAAAAGAGAACCAAGGAAGAAAAAGAAGTAAATGGCACTCCTAAATATTTACGTATTAGTCCAAAACACTTTATTGGGGGTGTGAGCCACTTCATTCGCCATTTTGGTGAGCTGCGCTTCAACTATTGTTATCGGGGGCGTCTAAAAAAATTAAAGGATTAAAAGGGGATTCTCCCCTTGACTGCCAGATGACCACCTCTGCACAAAGACTTGGAATGCAAGAGTTCATACAAAACATGCAAATTTGAATGTAATAATTATGACCTATTTTTTTCCAGGGCGAAAAAAGAAGCGTGCCGAAGTAGATGTTGAGCTAATTGCAGAGAGAAGTACCTATATCTGTAATTCATGTGACAAGAAGTTCAATAGGTAATGATTGTTCCAGTAAGACAAATCAGCAATAAAGCAATTTTTAATAAAAGGTGATCTAATTCATTATTTTCATACCACAAAATTAACTTCTATGGTGTATTTTGGCTCATGCATGTGGGTTGTTCATGATGAGATGTTTTCCTTTTTCTTGCGATATTTCTATGAAAATAGGCTAGATCTGTTCTAAGTGTGGAAATCTAGAAAACTGCTGATTTCAGCAACCCAGATGATTTGGAATTGGGCAAGTTTATCATAAAACAGCTCTTTATGGCATTTTGAGCATGGAGAGGGTTAAACTTAGTCTTGATTTTTCATAATTATTTAAGCCGTTTGTTGTTTTCAAAGGGAGGCAACTCTAAGATGGCACGTCAAAGTCGAGCACAACACAGAGGAAGCTGACGACGAAGATGGAGGGGAAGACATCAGTGACGACCAGGACGAGACACACGTGCCGCGGTACGACACGGAGGCCAGGAAGAGCAGGCTTGTAGAGGACGAAGACTCGGGTAGTCGGCCGTATCGTTGTGATCAGTGTGGAAGTACCTTCAAGGATGTGAGTTCATATTTCTTCTCGTGACCCTCTCCATGCTGGATTAGACACAGGCACTGTTCTTTATGTCATCTCCAGTTGCCGACAGCATGAAGACAGTTCAACCGTGAAAACCTTTCAAAATTAATTTGGTTCAAATAGATTAAAAAAATTACATCTATAAATTTATCGGGGAATTTTGAAGAATATACCAATTCTTTACCAAATTTTGTGTCCAAGATTTGCTTAGAAAATTCATAATATTGTTACTGTTATTTTTATAAATGTTTAGTTAACATTCAATATGTCAATTAAATCAGTTCTTGAATATGATTCTAAATTGATCAGTTTTGATGGGAGAACAAAACTAACTGTAAAAATAAACATTCATCATCTCTTATTATTTACCAGTTCATTCTTTGATTGTTTCCCAGGTAAATGTGTTGAAGACACACATGCTAACACACAGCAACAAGAGGGGTTACACCTGTCCTTATTCCAAGTGTCCTTATGCTTTCAAGACTAAAGGCTCACTGACTAGGCACATGAGGCGTCACACAGGTATGTTCCAACATGATGGAATAATAATAAAGTCCATAGAAATAAAGATTAGTTGTTGCATGTTATTAAAGTTTTAGGTTTCATTATTTCGTTGATTTTTAGCATTTTTTGTTGTTGTCATTGCTGGTTCCGAGGCATTAGAAAATTAATTAAGATATTCACTTTTTAGTATTGACTTGTTAATATCAATATAAATACATGTACAAATGTATTTTCAATATACTTGATTACTGATTGTTTGCAGGAGAGCGGCCCTATTCATGTGATCACTGCGGCAGGAGTTTCACCGAGTCGGGAGCTCTCACCAGGCATATGAAGTCCAGGTACTAGTCATAATATTCTGTGTTTCTCTCCCACTACCCAGTGCCATATTTTACTGACTTTTTGAGAAGAAGGTATCATTTCATCCCATACGAGTATCGTAAATAGATCATAATTATGCCCTTTTATAATCCTACTGTCGTCGGGTATGCGATTCCCGCTGTGACATAAAACAATAATTCGCTCACTCATCCTACCGGGTACCCATTCACTGCTGGCTCACCTATTACCATTGTCACATGCATCCCTTGCAGAACCCCATGCACAGCCAAGTCAGATGCAGACCTGCCTCGCTACAAGAAAAAGTGGGACTTTGTTCCCAACATCCCGGCGGTGGTGGACGTGCCCGAGGGTGGGGTCGGCGGGGTGGCGGACATGGAGGGGGTGGACTCTGAGGTGGCGGTCCTCCTGCAGGCGGTGGTGTCCAGCGTGGTGCAGATGGAGGACCGCGAGATGGAGGCCCTGCACCAGGACACAGAGCCAGTGGAGCAGGTCATCACCGACATCACATCTGTGCAGGTCGGTACATCCTCTAACATGCGGGTACAGTGACTGCTTACATACACCACTGTGCAGGTCCGCAGAGGAAGCACTGTAGCCCAATGCATTATATCAGTACTTGGATTGATTAATCAGTGAGAGATGTACATTCTTCAGAATAAATCATAAGTGTCCTTTCCATTGTTATGTTAATGCCGGCCAGTCCTCACAAATTTACTGCAATATTCTATGAGTGATGCAGGTTCCCAAGCTGAGTGAAATATTCTTGAAAGCAGCTATAAAACTAAATTCAAATAGTTTGTCAACAGGAAAGACTATAATGGGCAGACATGTAGGATTCATCAATTAAAAATCTACCTGAATAATTAGCAGTGCTTTGTTAGAAAATGTTCTCAGAAGAGGTAATGTTCTTGTGTGCAAGCATGTTCTGTTGTCTACCCCTGCTCTAAGTGATGTTGTACTTCCAGGATGTCGTGGTGGACATGGAATCGGTGGCAGCAGAAGAGGAAGCCATCAAGCTGGAGAACCTGCTTCCTACACAGTGCAGGGTATGTACAGGCACACATTACTTACATACATTATGGACATATACTATAGACATATCACATACACAGAGGAACTTGGCTGTTCATATCACATGTCTAATTGGTTTTCTCAAGTTTTGAATGTTGCATGCGTTTAAATAGTAATATGCTGGTTGAAAAAGGACAGGCCAGTAATAGTACAGAGACTGTTTCAGGTGTGCAGAGACAACTTCCTGACGATCGAGGCATTGCGGCATCATCTGCGATCTCACCTGGCGGACACGCCCTTCAGGTGCGGCCTGTGTCACTTTGTCACGGAGAGACGAGAGGAGCTGCACTCCCACATGATGACCCAGCACCACACACAGCTCAAGGTGGGACCCGGTGTGCTTCTCCTGTCTTCCCGGGCACCCTTTCACACAGTGCTCGTATCCACTGCAAGACCGTTACTGTCTTGCAAGTGATATCCATCATTATATAAACACCAGAACCCAAGATTGCAGGAAAAAATATTGGAGTGTGATTTCATACTCAGATCAAAGTTTTGTCCCCATTTATAATTTGAGCTTGAGCATGAGATCGTACTTTAAAAGTTTGTACTAAAATGATTTTGTAATCTCAGGGCCAGACCACTTGCAAAATGGTTATGGTTTCATAGTGGATATGAGAACTTGATGAAAAAGTGCCAGGAGCATCTTTATAGGCAATATTATGCTGAAATATGACTCCATCCCTGTTTAGCAATATTCATACATAAATTATGTTTTTCTTTTCTGCAGGGATTTGAAAATGGGACAATTGTGGCAGAAGTGAGGAAGTCTGACAACACTAATGAACACAGGTATTAAGTCTACATATTCTGGTTAATAATAATAATAAAAATAATATTAATAAATAAATCAATCGAACAATAATTCACTCGCCCTGATCTCTCTGTGTCGCCCAGGAACGCCCAGCTGGCTCTACGACAGCTGCTGGAGCTGCCCAGCGGTTCCGTGTCCACGGGACCAGAAGGTGATGCCAATGCTATGGGCTACGCCAAGGCCCTGCTGAAATGTCCAGCGTGTTCTAGAACCTTCAGAGGGGCCAGCTACCTCAGACAACACATGAAGAGTCACACGGGTAGGTGTCGTATTAGAAGTCTGTTTGGATTTACTGTTACTTGTGATATTGTTCATCGCAAATGGGTGAATCATTCATGCAGTGACATTATAAACTCCATAATCGCTCACTCACTGTAGTATATTGTCTTGCAATTGGTACTATGGCTACTTTTGCCTAAATTGGCTAGGTTCTGCGTACGCCAGTTACATACTTCATGCGGCGAGACTGCTTTATTTGCAAGCCAACTGACTAATTTCTAGCCGACTTGCGCCGGTATCTGGTGACTTGCGCCGGTATCTGGTGATTTGCGCCGGTATCTGGTGACTTGCGCCGGTATCTGGTGACTCGGCGACTTGCGCCGGTATCTGGTGATTTGCGCCGGTATCTGGTGACTTGCGCTGGTATCTGGTGACTTGCGCCGGTATCTGGTGACTGGCACATTTCGGCTGGAAGGAAGTCAGCCGATTTGTTATATTTGCACTTTCGCTGTCATGTGACATACTCTCGAACCAGAAAAAGTGGCTAGCCGATTTAGGCGAAAGAAACGACACTCGTGTGTTAAGAGGTACAACATGATTGAGAACTGTACAGTATTCATGAAATCATTGCCCTGGTGAGTTCACGTCTCAATGACTTGTGACAACCATTACTCACTCAACTATGACGTAGAACAGTACCTCGCTCTGACTCACCATGGCTAACTCCCATTCCAGGAGATCGTCCCCACAAGTGTACGCTGTGTAGCAAGACCTTCATCAGCATGGACACGCTGAACAAGCACATGAGTTCCCACAGCGAGGAGCGGCAGTACAAGTGTGGGGAGTGCGGCAAGCTGTTTAAGCGAATCTCCCACGTCAGGGAGCACCTCAAGATACACAGTGCAGACAGGCCCTTCGCCTGCGGGGTGTGTGATAAGTCATTCAAAACATGTGTAAGTACACTCACAGATTCTTCTTTGTCATATAATTGTAGTTACTTATCTTTTCTAAATTTGTGATTAATAATCACTTGAGACAAGACTTCCATCCATAGTGAATATGTTATAAATACAACATATTGCCCGACACTTGCATATATTAGCAAGATATACACTATTTGTACGTACAACTTTTTCATATGTCTGTGTTCATATTCATCATTACACAGAATTGATGTCTTTGTTTTCTAGAACGCTCTCAAAGTCCACTCGCGCACTCACAGTGACGTCCTTCCTTATGACTGCCGCTACTGTCATCGTCACTTCCGGGAGAAGGGGTCTCTGGCTCGCCACCTCCGGTCACACACCGGGGAAAAGCCCTACAAATGCCAGTACTGTCACCGGGCGTTCTCAGAGCACGGCACACTCAACAGACATCTGAAGGCTAAAGGTATTGTCAGTAAGAGCTAACATCTCTAGGTTAATGTCAATATCAATAGCCTTATTAGGAGATGTGTAATAAGATGTCCTACCACATTTCAGTTTCAGTGCAACACATGTAGTCAGACCCAGTATAACCCATGATGTAGCCACATTTCAGTCCCATTTGAGACATGCTGCCATGTTTCAGTCCCAGTGTAATGAGATAAATCATTCTACCACATTTCAATCCCAGTGTCATAAGGCATGTTGCCATGTTTCTGCAATGTGCAGCATGGCTGACATGTTTCGGTCCCATGGTTATATGTCGTGCTACTTTATTTAAGCATTGTACACCAGGAGCGTTATGTTTCAGTCCCATGCTACTTTGTTTCAGCCAGTGTCGTAAGACAGTTTGCAATGTTTCAGTATTGTGAACCATGGCTGCCATGTTTGAGTCCCAAGTATTAATGTCATGCTACCATGTTTCAGTCCCAGTGTCATGTCATGCTACCATATGTCAGTCCAAGTGGCATATATCATGCTACCATGTTTCAGTCCCAGTCATATGTCATGCTACCATGTTTCAGTCCCAGTCATATGTCATGCTACCATGTTTCAGCTTCGTGCACCAGGGCGGCCCAGGATGAAAGAGATGCCCCTGCTGCTGCTACCGTTATTGAAGAGGAAGAATCCGAGTACTCCACAGTACTGGCCGAGTTCTCCTCAGTCGTCGCCGACACTCAACACTACCTCATTCCTGAAGAAGGAGAGATCCAGGAGGAATGCATTGACCAGGTATGTCACAAACACTAATATCACTTATCTCATTTTGACCACTTGGGTATCACTACTGCAATCACAGTTCTAAATAGCTCTGTTCAATTTATAATTTATGTTCCTGTCGAAGACATCAGCTCTTGCTAACCAAGCATATAATTACAATAAATGATTCTTAGTACTGTAAATCATGAAATTAATGCGTCACTAATTTAATGCGACCTCTAGATTTTAGACGTAAATGCTACACCAATAAAATGTGAACGGACATGTCTCCATACATGTTTTCCTCCAAGTCTTACCTTTAACGTGCAGCAATTAAATGCGACAATACGGTGATCACATTTTTCACATTAATTTCATGATTTACAGTAATTAATTTTATCTTTTGTGGTGCTATGGTAGTGGGTCACAAGACATAATTTCCTGCACATCATGTTTTATGGAATGTATTCTCGTTACTTCCATGACACCACCAAGGATAGTGTTCCTTAATCTGGTTTTGTTCCAGGAGACGACAGAATACGTGGTTCTACACACAGACCTGGCAGATTCCGTCCAGAACGTGGAGATCATCGCGGAATCCGACGTGGATGCGTCAATCTTGGACCAGGTGTCGCTCAACGACGGCGCCTCATACATCGTGGTCAGCGACGGGACAGACAACATCCGCATCATCGACCCCAACACGGGTCAGACGGTCGCCGTCGTGCCCACAGAGTCCAAGGAGGGACAGACACTGACGGTGCTGCAGTCCGACAACCAGATCGAGGCGGTGGCCATGGTTCCGCTGCCGGACGACGGCGACGCCATACAGCAGGCCATGTTGGTGGCCAATGTGATGGAGGAACAGGGCAAGGATGGCAATATTGTCATTGAGGAGGTCTCATAAGTGACTCGGTGTGCGACGTCTTTCTGGGATTTGGAAATGCATCTTGTGTCGCATTTCCTCTTTTAATAATAGCACATTGCAATTCTGGAAATTATCATTTATATCAATATTGTAAAATGACGTTTATCTTGTTTCCCTGTTTGAAAGAGCATGGACATATTGCAGTATTGTTACCTCACAATGAAGTATGGACCCATAATTTGCACTCGTTGCACATGCGACTTGTAAATTTGATATTTGAGTTATCATGCATTTGTACAGTGACTGCCTCTTTAAGTTATTGGATACATCATACAAATAATTGTTGTATTCATATAGTACAAATGGTCCAATAAACATCTAATAATACTAAATGTGTATCGTTAATAATTCTGTATTGAAAGATCACTGGTCACATCCTGATATTGCAAGAAAGTTACCCAGAACACCAATAAATAGTGTCGAATTGAGGAATTGAAAACTACAGGTTTTGTACTTCAGTTCGACATTACTGCGATATCACAATCTTGTATGCATTATTGCATTGCGAGATTTGTAAACCACTAGGAAGGTGACATTCTGAGAGCTCAGTCATTTTCCCCACATGACATTGATATATGATCAAAATAACATTCATCACATATTGTGCATCATACTTCATTATGGATTCTAATAATTGAACAGGTATCCATAATGTGGGTCACTTACACAGAACACTAATAAGAATGTCAAATAGTCTATGGCTATATATATGTACAAAAGTATAGGGTTTACAAAGCACAACAACATCCATTTTCGTGAACTCTGAAAATAATATAATAAAATAACAAAAGGTAATTAAATGAAATATTTATTACATGAATATAGTACATCATGACCATATACCAAACAAAACATGCTGACCTTCTCTGGATATTTCGTTTGAACAAGAATGTGGTGTATAATCATAATAACCACCAATCAGTTAATGTGAGCTGGGACAGCCCTGGAGGCCAAGTAACAATCAACGCTTGTCTACCTTTGAAGTCTTGATAAGACCGACTGTATGATAAATATGGTATTTACAATCAGTAGTTACCAGCTTACTGTTAATGTTCCCTTGACAATTGAGAATATGTGGGCTTGTTAAAATTGTTATTATCACAGTTCTGTTAAATTCATCACAATGGACATATATACAGGCACATGTATTTCCTTTGAATGAATGTTGATGTGAACCATATATCAAGTTATGAAAGTAAATTAATAATATTGCTTACCATAAGTTGAGTACTGTATTATTTTGAGAAATCTGCTTAATGAAAATACTATTCTGTCAACATTACTCACCATTTCTGTCCACAGAATACTAGTATATATATAATGTCATGCATATTGTACATTGCAGTTGCTTTTTGATGCTTTTTGATGTGATACACACTACATCATCATTAAGATGAAATAGCTAGGCAAATGGCTTTATGGCTTGAATTTATGATGCAATATCAATGTACTAATGATATAGCACGTTCTAATTAAAATCCTATCTCAAGTTTCAATCCTTAAATATTTTGACAGTCTATGGCAACAAACTAGTGTTTGTCCAAATATCTGAGCATCAACTTCGGATTTTATTTTAATTAGATTGGATGTAATAATACTATTTTCAATCTAGATTAATGAAATGAGGTATACATGGATATGTTCAGGTACATTGTATTTATAGCAAACAGAACCATTGCTTTCAATGTTAACTGGATTTGGGAAATTAACGCAACACTTGCTTTGAAAACAATTGAAACATTAAAAGGATACATGTACATGATATATACAGTTTATCAAACAAGGCACGATGCACTTGGCAAATTGGACTAGATTTCAAATACTAGTAATACTAACTGGCTTTAGCTGAGAAGAAATTCTTCCCATCTATTTGTACTAGAAATGAAAGGTGCCAAAATTAATGCCCATACAATTAATGCCTCGATTTATCCAAAGCTTAAATAGTCGTGCAGTAATGATTGTAGGTTACATGACAGGAATGGGCATTTACTTGGTATACATATTCCAGCAACACCAATAACCTTCCATCCATGGGAGACAGAATTCCATGCTTCCGCAGTCGCTGACAACATTGGGATCATCGCTCGTAACTGCTTCTCAACAGTTGTCAACTATTGAAAGAATCTGTTGGCCTAGTTGAAGAATTAATTACACAAGACCCTGCACACTATATTAGCAATGCTATTGTAATGAAGCCTCCCATTCCCAGTGAGTGAAGCGATTATGGAATTTTACATCGCTGTGGGAATCTTTCACCCGTTTGCAACAATCCAACTTCCAGAAGTCCTAGTTAAACAGCAGTGTGCATTATACACCAGAATCCATAGAATAGCCAAGACCTACGAGAGTCCCAACTCACTAAACAAGTATGCCTCTTGTAGCACTGCGATCATTCAATGGAACGGAATGCAGTCTTCAATTTGCGAACAGTCTCCAGGCTGTATTTTACAAATCGGAAAACGTTGTACAGGTTAAATGCCAACGCTGACACATTACTATAGGTCGTAATACTTCAATATCAAGCAATGTTTCTCAGTCTCGGCACAAGTCTCGACACGAGTCTCATGCAGACCACATTGGAAGAATCACAGTCTAATTCTGATGCCAGTACCCCTGGACATCCACAGGAGATAGAAATGCGACGAGATATTTGGTTCCGTATGAAGACCTAGCGTGTCAGTGACGAATCCTGGTACCTCATGCTTTGTTCTCGTACCTTCTGCTCGTACTGACTGCGGTCCTGGCTGCAAAACAAATGCAGGCGTGTGTGTTATGATGAAAACATCTACGGTTTGTCTGTTACAAAGAAAAGCATCTATGATCTAAATACTGAATATATATTGCATTGGCACGATGGACTAAATCTTATAAAAAGAAATGATGTAGTTAAGATTTCATGTACTGCACCTACATGGTATCAGTTTCTCGAAGCTCTCATAATTTCTACTACAAGACCATAATCATCTCTTATTATAGGTTATAAACCACTAAATTATTTGAATTTCCCACCAGGCGGAAGCTTCGTACCCAAGTCCGTACAGCATAGATGGGATTTCTGGCCCTGGATTGGTTGTAAATGGTATTTTCCACTGTATAGTCCCCAACCGATTAAAAATATCAAATGTGAACTACATGAGAACCTAATTTGTTATTTTTTTGTGGTCTTTA
>JAUTBV010096094.1:0-17003 GCA_032361325.1 Lepetodrilus fucensis
CCTCCTGCCCTAAACTGACAAGTCGTGATATTAGTGAAAGATTCTAGAAAGCGACTTTAAACCCCAATACCAAAAAATTTAAATTTAAATTTAAATAAATAAAAATATATATGTCTGTCGCCAGTTTTACACTGGTAGCTGATGAGTACTGAAGTAAGTGTTAGTTGATTGTCATTTTCAGATTGGCTGGAGTTGCACAATAATTGTTTAGATTTTAGTTGCACATGTTTTACAGTTCAGTGATCGAAATTAACCCACAAGACGGGGGCCATTGTTCCCCAATGCTAAAGGTATCATAAGGGCTTCGTCGCAAATGGGTGAAAGATTCCCGCAGCGACGTTAAACTCTATATTCACTCACTCATAAGGGCTAGTGGGAAATTCATAACATTTGTTAATTGTATCACTATTTGGGCTAGTAAGTTATAAAGTTAGTGTATATCACTGCTTACTGATGGACTGCAGTTTGATTGAATTGGTGCTTTACGTCATAGCAACATTTCAGAGCTAGGGAATTTAAACATAAGTGAGCATGATCACTCGTCAATTGTGAGACCCAGCCCATAATCTAGTGTCGGATGAACCCATGAACCGAATCACAAGTCCCAATTGTGAAGTCATGTGTTAATAACCAATACACTTATAATAAATATACGGTATTATTGTATTCACTTTTTATTATTTAGAGTCACTTTCTATATTCTTTCACTAATATAATATGGTTCATAAAGTCCATATCATTACCAGGTTCTCTATAAAAATTAAAATAAATTACATTTTATATGACACCGTCATGCTGACATGCGACAACTGATGACAACAATAGTGAGCTAGTGTGTGAAATTGTTTTATGACAACAACAGATGATGACAGATGTTTATTAATCTATCCTACAAACAAGCTACAATCAAACATTTGAATTAAATCAAAGAAAAAAATATGCTCTCTCTCTCTCTCTCTCCCCCCTCTCTCTCTCCCCCTCCTTCCCACCTCCCTCCCTCCCTCTCTCTCTCTCCTATCTCTCTCTCCCCCTCCTTCCCACCTCCCTCCCTCTCCCTCTCTCTCCTATCTCCTCCCTCTCTCTCTGGGCATCACCATTGCCTTCAGCATGAAGAGAGTTAACCTCTTTCCTTTCACAGGCAACCCTAGATGCCCTAGCTATAGATTGAGCAGCAATATGATTGATTCAGCAGGGAGAAGGTTGAAAAGTATACCTCTCCACATGCTAGACTTGAAATGAACGAGATCCATGCATACATATGCCAATCAGCGCATCAATCACAACTGTCATGTACACTGGAATGAACAGGAAGTCAGGTGGGATGACTAGGTTACCATGGTTATGTAAAAACTATGTTATGTATGTTTAAATAATTTTTACGAAAATTGCTGTATATACCATGAAGCTGGCGATTATTAGTTGTACTTCAATTATTGTAAGAATTTGTAATTTTAATTTTTTTTTTTTTATCTCCAATCATGCAGACAGTACTGCTCTATCCAGATGTTTTTGGTCAATGTTTTGGTTTATATGGGGTGAAAACCTGATGTAATGCAGTGTTGGAAATTAAGAAAATAACAAGGAAGTCGTGTTCCATATAGGCCCAATGGTTAATGGTGGTCAAATCTGTACTTTTCAGAGGTTCACACAGATACCTTTAACATTGCAGATTTTCAAATGACCTCCGGACCCCCTCTAAATTCGAACACTGAATAAATGAAAGGCGATTTAATTTTGGGAATAATGACCAGTACATATTTGTATTTATTGATATTCAAAACCACAGCAAGAGTGAGTGTGTGAGTGAGTGAATATGGAGTTTAACGTCGATGCGGGAATCTTTCACCCATTTGCAACGAGAACCACAGCAAGAACATGTTCCCCTAATCACAATCAGAAAGGCCTATCCTGCACTAATTTTTATGTACCACATTTCCAGCATTATTATAATAAGAACCTTCTCTCATCCATGCAACAGACCACACCAGAGACGCATCACTCTGAAAATAGTTCCTCCACAGAAATAAAATAGTCCATGCGTGACTAGGCTCCTGGAAAATGTTACACATCAAAAGTTAATGTTGCAAATGTCAGCACCAATTTCAGCTATATTGGTCAATTGAGGGACACAGAGAAAGTGGGAGAGGGGGAGGGAGTGTAATAAAAAATAAAAAATTCCACTCCCTCTTATCGGCTGCTATTAGTCATCAATGGTCATGCATAACTTGTCTGCCGAGGTTTGGTCACTTTAACAAACAAGCGATCCTTAGAAGTAACCAATGATGATCTGCGATGAGTCTCACTACACAGTGTGGTAATACATAGCCTCCATCCTTGAGTCATACCAGAATACGATATGAATAAGGCCCCATGCTACGGTCCCATGCAGCTCGTAGTAACTTTAGATAATAACAATGTTTAGTCACCTCACTGGAGTCTACCAGACTGAAGACTAGTCGAATGTCTGTTTGTACAAGTTGACCTTTTCTCGCTACCGGGTCAAATCGCAGTCGCAAAATCTGTTGGGCATCTACGGTAGTCTGCAGTATGTGGAATGTTAACTGGCTTAAATTAATGTGGATAATAATTAACCATATCCATGTTGGATTAACCTTGATCCCTGCTCTATAATTGCACCTCCAGTTGTCTACAGCTGATAGAAGGTTAAGAATACAAGCCTAAAGAATTCCAGAAATGTTATAAATATTTCAGTTTGGTAATATTTACTGGAGATATTGGAGAGGGTTAAAAGAACAGGAAATATATATTACATAATAACGACCTTTGACAGTGTATAAAACTCCAGCAATTTCACTGCCAGACATGAGGACTGGTAAGTCTGAGAAGTTACCTGTCCTCATACATGTTGGCCAGTGATCGATGATATACATCTTGAAAAAAGAACAAAAAGTAACACGACATGCGGGCGTGCAAGGATAAAACGTTATCAATCCTCGCTGAAAATAACCTGTCGCGGGCGTGCGGACGGGCTCTATTTCCAACACTGATATAAGTGAAAGAATCTTGAAAGCATCTTGAAAAAATGTAAAAAATAATTATACATGGATGACATTCAAATTTCATCAACTGAGGAATTTCATTTTAGGAATGTCATACTAAGAAGTGTGTATTACATGAAAGCCAGCTTGTGGCATTTAAGAAAATATGTATTCATATTTGAGTCTTGGTGTAATTTGCTGATGTATTGAGGGAATTATGCTATAGTTGTTTGGAAGTTCTTTCAGTTGATGTTAATGAACTGGATTCATAATTTGTTTACCTAACGGCTTCAGTCTGACATCGTATTCATTTTGGATCTGATCGAGTTGAATTTTTTTTAGGGGAACCAAATGGCCTCATTGTAACTTCTTCTTGTTTAGGGGTCTGTGAAGGACCACATCAACGGCTATGGGGCACTAAAGGAGATACTGGTAAAGAAGTACATGCGGCAGGTCCTAGAGGGACTGGCGTTCCTGCATAAGAATGTCATTGTACACAGAGATATTAAAGGTAACGTACAAGACATAAATATGTCCTGCTGTCACTGAAACTGTTTCGTCGTATATGGGTGAAATATTCTTGCTACGACCTTGAGAAATAAATTGTTTAATTACCGCCGAAATGAACCCGTCGCTGACATACAGATGTGCTCTACTTCGAACGCTGGTATTATCAAAAAATATTAAAATATTAAATATGTTCAGAAATCTCGCCATCTTGACGAATAAAACTACCAGGTAGGCTACAGAGCTCTTATAATATTTTATTTCTTTTCTCTTCTCAGCTGCGAATATCTTGAGAGATATGGCTGGAAACGTGAAGCTTGGCGATTTCGGTGCGTCCAAGCGTCTGCAGACGATATGCACTGCCACTGGTCTCAAGTCTGCTGTGGGAACCCCTCACTGGATGGCCCCAGAGGTCATCAATGGCGAGGGATACGGCAGAAAGGCTGACGTCTGGTGAGTAATAGAAACACGATTAGTATCTGCCATCTTAGTCCGGCACAGAAGGAATCTCCGCAGTCAGTTAAAATGAACTTTTTGCGTACATTTTAAAAACCTTTTGAAGCACTAGTCCCGATGATAGTAACATAATAGTACTTTTGGCTAGAGAATAATTTTAACTGCTGGTATTGTGCCATGCAGATGCCGTATGTGCTTGCTAAAACTATTCGGTCTCTTGGGTGATCAAGTTTCTGTTAAATTGAGTAGGCAACATTTGAAAAAGTTTTCGTCGCAAATGGGTGAAAGATTCCCGCAGCGATGTTAAACTCCATATTCACTCACTCGACAAAGTTTAGGCAGAAATATGGTGTTTTTTTCCATGCTTTTAGTAGGAAACATTCGACAAAGTTTAGGCAGAAATATGCTTTTTGTATCATGCTTTTAAAATTGTGTAATTTTCAAGATAGATTTTTCTTCTGTTTCAGGAGCATAGGGTGCACCATCGTGGAAATGCTCACCACAAAACCACCGTTTGGAGAACATGAACCTTTTGCCGCAATGTTTCAGATTGCCACATGCAAATTTCCCAAATACGACCTTCCACAAGAAGTGTCCACCGTGGCACGTGACTTTCTAATATTAATATTCAACAAGAAATCGTCAGATCGACCGTCAGCTGAGGACTTGTTATTGCATCGATTTCTTCGAGATTTGGCATAGCATGTGGCGTTGGTTTGCTGGAGTAAACCAACATTGTAACACGTCTTTCAAGCATTTTGCCCACAGGATATTTACAAAATGGGGGAAAATATAGGTATGGCGGGTGACAGTGGATGTATAAAGCTGTAAATTGCCACGGACTCGACATAATGCGGTGTGCTCACATGCCTTATATTGTGCAAACAGTGTATAGTGGTGTGATTCTCAGAAAATCCAAAAGAAAACACTGACTGAGTGTTAAAAGCATTGTTATTTAACATCTATGCATTATAACCTGAAACCAACACTGCAGGCAGTGGATCTCTGTTGGGAGTTACCTCCCCATGCAAAGGGAGACAATATTATAGGAGCTGCTGTTGGCAGTGGTCTCCCCATGGAAAGGGAGATGATTCAATCAACTGTTGGGATATTGGCCCCCTCCAATGCAAAGGAAAATGATTCCAGAAAGCGCTGTTGGGAGTGGTCACCCCAAGCAAAGGGAGATTATTCAATATCGCAACCGTTGGGATATTATTGGCCTCCCCAATATGCAAAGGAAGATGATTCAAACGACTGTTGGGAGTGGTCTCCCCATACAAAGGGAGATTATTCAAACCAACTCTGTGCAGACCGTGATGGGGATATCCTACATGTACAGACGCCAGGAAATCTCTAGTGGTATTCATTGTCATACTGTGATCGTGAAAAAATGACCTTGAGGGTGCATATTTTTTCTTTCACTGAACTCGCAGGGTCATAAGGAACGGAATTCATTGAAAGCATTGTGCAAGGGTTAATCTACCATGAACACATTTCTGCCTATATGTTAACTTTTTGCCACACTTTTCGTCATGAAAACCACGTCAATTTTATACCTGTGCCCGAAAAATGTTTCACCTGGAAGGCTATGCTGCTGACAAGAGAAAAGTGTCTCGTGGAATATGACAACGTTGACGGAACTCTTGGCAAAGTATTCCCGGTATTAGAATGTGTTCAGGACAATAGTTGGTCTAGGTTATTGATTATAATATATTTTCAAATGGAAACTCATCGGTGAAACATGATTCTTGTAGGAGAATATAAAAATTGTGGAAGTATTCCATTGGGCCAGTTTCCAGACCAGGAGAATCCCATTGGCTGCTCCAAGTCCATCTGTGCTGTCTCATTCATTCTCCAATCACAGCCAATGATTCATGTAAACTTGGCTGTGATTGGTCAACATTTGCATCTATCTCTTGTCATTGGCAAAAATGATATTACCAGCGTTTTAAACTGCTGTATAAAGTCGCAACTATATAGCATTATTTTCCTCATCGCCTTAACCTGTGGTTGTCAAAATTCTGTAATAAAAAAATTGCAGAATGCTCATAGCTTCATTAATATAAATTCTAAATTTGTATATAAACATAAATTGAGTGAAAAATCAATTGTTGACAATTGAATTCAGGGAGGTAGATACATAGACTTTTATAATCATGAAAACTTGAAATGGACTGTAATGTAAAAGGGACTGTGTTTAGTGAGCTGGGCCCGGTTGTATGAAACACTACTGCTCCATTAACGTGTCATTAAACGTTCATTAAACTAATGCAGCATTACGTTGGCATTGAAAGTCCATGCAGGAATATAACGGCTAATGATGTCGTTAGTTAATGTCACTTTCATACGACAATCGCGGATTGGTGTTTGAAGTAAAGTATCCCACTAATCTTCTGAAATAAGTTATCTGCTTGATCATGACATTAAAATGCAAGCTAAAGCCACACCTCCAGCCCAAATGTCATCAAAGATGAGACTTTTCCTAATGCGAGTGATAAACATTCATGTGATATTGTGGATTAAAAGGAAATGTTTGTTATATACAAGTAGTAAGACTACGGAATGAATTATCTTGCAAGGAAATTCCCTCTTCTCGATAGATTTCCGGGGTGTTTAGATGGTAAGACAACTTGCTGTGCAGACGGGTGCTAAGATTCTTCTAATCACAATTTTTTGCACTGATTTTGTTGTTGTCTTATGGAAATCTTACTTAGGTAGTATCTTAGCATAAGAAGTTGCCTTATTGGACAGTTATGAGACACTTACCATCTAAACACATTTAGGTTTGGAGCAAATTAAAGCAACTGAAATTTGAGTACATTGAAGTCAACAAATTGTTTTGATTGAATAAATACTAAGCAGGACATTAATAATTAAATTTGGTGATTTTGTTTGCATTGAGAAGGGGGTATGGGAATGTTATTGAGGGGTGGGTTAGCATATGAATGATAGAAATATGTGATTACTTGAATGTTCAAAATGATTTTTTTTTTATTGATGAATATTGTTACAGTTTATTTGCATAATATACAAACAACCACACCATTTTGAGTGCATTTGTTAGATTGTTTATTACAAAAGTGTACTTGGCTGATTGCAAAGCTGATCGAATTAGTTACGTAAGTAAATGTTCTACAGACTTTTTATCTATCTTTAATATACTATTGTTGTTATTGAACATCTGACATGTTATAGAATACAACCCTTTGTGATTATGAATGAAGTAGATGACTACTTACTACCAACAATACCATGATTTCCTTCCTACCAGCTGACCAAGATTGTGTTAATATTATCATTATGTAGTATATAATTAGTTTTGTTATAATTGAAAGTAACACAGCAATGTTAATTAACATTGATTGTAAAAGTCTATTTAATTAAGTTATGTAGTTGTTATTTTCAAGAATCAAAACTATTATAGTATCTTTGTTAGATGTTTGTAATATACTTTATGAAAAACATGGTGCCAAACAAGAAATATATATACAAATATGACCATAATTGTTCATATTGAAAATGTATAGATTGGTTGTTAGGAAATGCATAATTTGTTGATGCTCCCAATTTCTTTTTATTTAATGGGTTGAAAACTGCATAATCAATTAATTATTTAATTTATAGAGAAATGTAAAATCTTACTCAACTCTTTGATAACTGTCTCAAATGTTATAATTGTTCTAGTGTATTAAATGGCAGAATATTTCATTTCTTACAATCCCTGAAAACTATCTAAAGTACTACTAGTATATCACACTTTTTGGGAAATACAGTAATATTAATAAAATAGTAAATGTACAGTCAACCTAAGTGAGTTTTGAATATGTGTAGATTTCATTCATTCAAGAAATGAGCACTTGCAACAGATTTTTGAACACATGGTTGTATGCAAAAATAAAACAATATTCTTTTAACAAGTGTGCTTTGTATTTCGATAAATATTTAAATGGATGCACTTAGAACTTGTCATGTTCCTACAGAAAATCTATTTAAAAAACATACTAAAATAATTTGACATATCCATTTCAAAACCAAATTTGCATATAATTATATAATTCCCAAAAAGGGTGTTGCTGTAGTTTTAAGATGACTGATTTAGAAAATGTAATATCCTAGTTCACATTTGTGTTGCATTACCAACTCGCATAATATGGAATTAGTAAACGGAATCCTGTATTGTATACAATGGTATGTCTCCGGTACGTACATCTCTATACTAAATACTTACATGCACATTTTACACATTTCTTTGGTTCTATTCAGGTAGTTACCTGCCCTTGGATTATTTTTGTTAAGAATCACCATTTGTAAAAATGTCTTCATAAATCTAATGCCAAGAACTTGCATGCTTTGCACCAAGCCTGGGTCATGTTATTTATCTTTGTCGCGTATGGATGAAATATTCCCGCAGCGACGTAAAGCATCAAATGAAAATACAAAGAAATGTTATTTATCCTCGACACATTGGTTTGTATATACAACCAATGATATTGAATATTCACTTCCATTTAATTGAGTGGCCTGAGATTTTCTATGCAAAAATCTGAGGGGCAGATAATACCTTTTCTGAGAAACCTTGTATATGTGTGTGGTAAGCTGTATCCAGTGGAATTATTCATGATGATATTAGATCATAATAGTACTGAATCATTCAGTGAATGCAAAATATATTACCCGTTATTGTGGAGATACTAAAAATGGATAGGTCACATTGACTTATTGTTTGTATACTGTTCTAATTTGTATATTGTGTACACCATCAATTTGTCAAATCTCATTTCAAATAATAACATGGCATACTATTTTAAAAATTCATAATTGAATTAATGTACATACAGCATAAACATAACTGAACTAAAATATTTTTGTTAAACTATGTAACATAACATATTTATATGAATAAGCATACCGGTAGTTATAATCTACATCTTAGATGTGATTTATTTTTTACCCAACTTTGATATGGTAATTCTTTTTATTGTCTTTAAAAAAATGTTTGGTATGGTATTGTCTATCTATTTCAAATCAGGTTTGACAAAGATGTATGTTAACAATATTCTAATGTACATTGGTCTAACCACTATCACAAAAGTGCTACGTAAACATGTGATTCCTCGACTACGATGTTAGAACATGTGTGATCCTTGTCCATGCTCTTGTGCTGGATGAATTGTATATTTTCCTATTGCAAATGTGTTTACAAAGTTATGTGAAACATGCAAGTGCAATCATCAACTTGTAAATATAGCATCAGTTCCTCCTGATATTAGGTGTGGACAGCTGTGTTGGCCGATGGAGATCTGGACCCGTATTCTCGAAACATCTTAAAGTGACTCGTACACCAAAATCAAACTTATTGAGCTGATGATCCTGCACCATATAGTGTGATTGATTTCTTCCAAACGACCCGCTATCGATAAATATGCTCATTTTAAATTGTTTATTTACATAATCTGTTAGGTGAACAGGACGATGCAATGTTGACGTGTGACTTCATCCATGTGGTGCCATGTGCGAGAAACCCGTGCAATCCGTACAGAGAAACCTGTTGTGAGTATGCCATGTGCGAGAAACCCGTGCAATCGGTGCAGAGAAGCCCGTGTTGAGAAGGCCTCGTCAATTTCAAAACAAATGATTGTTTACATTCACCAAGTAAAATAGCGTATTTCGATGGGTTTTCGTGCATTTTCATCTCTGAAAGCTCAGATTCTTGCAAATATTGTCCTATATATTACACATGACCAATAATAAAAATGGGCATAGGTTAAATCCGCCAAGTGTATGAGTCGCTTTCACTAAGAATTTCTTAGTGAGAAAGATCTCTTAAAAATTAACATAAGCAGAAAACCAGTTAGGAAAAATTCTTAGTACTTACAAACTTCTTGTAATACTTATGAAGTTTCGAGAATACGAGGCCCTGGCGCATAGTTAATGTCAATCCGGGGCTACTGGGCCGGTATTCATAAAAGGGCTTTAAAGTCAGTTTTCGCTATATATTGATCATCAAAAACTGACAAGCCCTTTTATGAATACGGCCCCCGCTGTACTGAAAATGTGATCTATGGAATATTTTTGATACTGCACAACAATAATTTAGCGTTGTAATTGTAGAATTGGTTGCTGTTTGTAATGAACCACAATTGATACAAATATTGTCAGTTGTCCTGAATTCCTATTGTTAGGCTCATAATGAGATGAGATAATGCAAGTTTATACCAATGTGTAGTTAATGAAATAATTTTATGTCGTATTGTAGACGGTGATGATTACAATCTTGACAGTGTTCACGTACCATGACAACTATTAATCTTATGCAATACCGCCTCTGCCTTACTCCAGTTAACCCTCTCCCTGCTGGATCAGGCACAGGCAGTTGTTACCTGGTTAACAGCATAGAGAGGGTTTTTGTGACAAAGATTGAAAGAAGGAATGATAGAGGAACTTGACAATATTTTACATTAGCGATGATGATAAATTGCTTAATCAGCTCATTTTGTAACCTTTCAGAAAATGTTAACATTGCTATTGGATAACATCATGAAATTGTCTTCGTAGCCAATTAACATATTGAATTCAGGAATTGTATTTGTTCCATCTTTGTCACACATTGGAGCACACATGCCCAACACTAGATGTTTCAATAATGAATTTAATATACTAAAAAACACAACAATAAACCTATTTATTGAAAGTATAATTGAGTCGCAGAATGTAACATTTAACTTATTTCCTTCTTTGATCTACCAAAATATTTGGAATATATCCTTGCTATCAATGGCGACAGTTTCCCCAATGATACACTATGAATTGTTATGCAGTTATCTCCCTTGCAAAAGTTATCTCCACCTATGTTAGTGGGATTGCCTATGGTTTAGTACTTTCTGTGATTGTAGGAATGCTGTGTTACTTAGAAATGTTGATTGATTTGATATTAATGTACATTATGGGTCAATCAACTCTGAATTGAAGGCGATGTCACTCACCGTGATAATCATCATGCTTTTCAATATAAGTAGAATTTTATATATTTTAGTAAGTCATTCCATTACTCATACTGTACAATCTTTTTGCATAAAGTCAAGGAAAAATATAAATCATGAATACAAAATGTATGTGTTTGCGTGTTATTATTTAGTTCACAATTGTCGGGTCCAAAAAGAAAAGAGGAGATTCCAAATTGCCATGTTATGTACATCATCGACTACATGGCAAGTGGCTTAGTTCGATAATGTTCACCCAGCAGAGAATGGGTACCCAGTAGGATGAGATGGACATGTGAATGATAACCTTCTTGCGTCTTGAACGGCAACTTGGGTTATATAATCCCCAGGGAGTTGAGGAAAATGAGTGAACACCGATCCATTGACGGTGTAATGTAGGTAGAACTATCCGAATGCTTTTGAGCATGTATTTGTGCACACTGATATTACATTTACATGTTGGACTTGCAGGCTAAGTGAACCATGCGTTTTATTGTTGTCATCAGCCCACACTTCAATGGCAATGCATTCAGCGGATATCTTCAACAGATTTACCTCCCTTTTCACACACAAAAAGCTCCATTGAGTAGAGTTGAGCTACATCATGCCAGATATTACAAATACAGTAGACTTCACATATAACGTACTCATTGTATGGGACCGGCTATTTTTGTCCATCATATGAAAAGTCTGTTATATGCATATGCCGCAATTAGAGTTTGATGGGACCGGGACTTCAGATTCAGTCCGTTATAAGAGAGTGTCCGGTTTATCTGAGGCCGGTATATGTGAGGTCTACTGGAGATAGTTCAAATAAACAAGCACCCTCTACCGACGGATGATACTATTTGGGGGTCATCAGTCAGGTTGTGGAGCAAAGAACCTTAAACCAGGGGGGTACGTTCAGGACATAATAGTTTTATACTTTACACTATGCTACTTTTCTAAATGTACTGGCTGGCTGAACGATTTAGTAGCAAAATAGAATGAAATCGGTTTACGGATGCGTCCAGTCCATTCCCTGCATGCTTTGGATTGTCCTACTATTTGCTACCAAACACTACGGGCTCAAAAGCTGAAGCAGAAAGTAGCACTACGTAGTACTACCAGTGTTGACTATTGTAGCGCTATGTATCAAAAAGTATAAAATTGTAGTCTGTCCTGAACGCACCCTAGATGATTCTATGACTAGGATGCCTAGCCACATAAAAGACTAACTGTATAATCTGCACATATCACAGCTAGTCAGTTTATAGCAGGAGGTATTTACCTATGACACAGAGTGGCAGTAGACATAGTAGACCTGAAATTACAAGCTGACCCCAATGGACCAAGGAAGACAACTGCACAGTCAGCATTTTACGTGTTTTACAGACGTTAGGGCTATTCTTTTTGCCACCGGCTGACCCACAATCGGCAACCAATTGACCCTGGTAACCCCGCAAACGTTCTCGATTTACCCCATAATTCCATTCTCAGACGCCGACAAGTGTCCGCTTAGCCGCTATCGAAAGACTGGCTAACACGCGGCTTGTTGGGTAAGAAATTGGGCACATCGAATGCGTTTGCATGGTTACTGCCAATTTGTGGGTCAGCCGGTGGCAAAACGAACAGCTCAATTATTTATGCCGGTTCTCCAGGTGGGTTTTAAGTGGGAGACATGGTCTCTGAAGTCCACCAATCTACCACCCACTCCACATGCATTTAACAAGACAATAAAAATAAAGAAAAAACAAGAACAAATAACTTATTTATTAATAAAATGTAACACCAAAGATGAGATTTCAGGATAAAATATGTCACGGTTACAAAAAGTAAAATTTGTCACATCTCGGAAGGTGTATTCGTTGGGTACTTTTAAAAGCTTACACATTCAGTGATAATACTACCCAGAATACTCATTTCCAAATGGATATCTACACTAGATAGACACGACTGCACATGATTTGTTTTCAAGGTTTTGCAAAACACAAATGAAGAGTCTTATCACATCCATTTCAATTTCCAACTGTCCATCAATGGTGGACAATGCTAAGATCAGACAGCGCAGACAATCGTGTCAGTGCCTCATCTACAAATTCATTGATATTTATCTCCATTTTGTGTATGGAATGAACAAACACTTGGTATTAGTCCACCTGTAGGCATTCGACCAGCTTGTTTCATTTCACAATTAGCATATTACGTCACATCAGAAGTACAAATCAATTAACTTGATAAATGGACGTATGATTGAATGCAAGAATATTGATATTTGATGTCACTTCTCACAGTAATTAAAGTGTTTTCTTGATGGGTTAATAAGAACCACAAGAGCTACGTGGAAGACATACCAGATCCTGTTCATCAGCATTCAGTTCACTAAGTACTAAGCCACACTAAGCCACACACATACACACACATTTCCTTTTAATCCAGTTCATCGACTGTCTGCACTGTCATGTCACGAAACCGACGGTGGTCCATGCTCGGTCACCTTATAACAGGGCTTCCCTCCCTCGTAATGCAGGTCGGTATACATCGCCGTCTCTCCTTCGAAGTCCTCATCGTGAGCTGGCTTCTCGTTGACCTTGGCCACGATCGCCTCGTACTTCTTGTCGCCTTCTTTGAGGTGCCGCACCTCCACGTCGAAGCCCACGCTCTCTAGCCACCACATGAACCGCAGCGGGTCCGGCCGGCCGTACTTCATCAGCCCCTTCTCCTGCAGCAGATGTATCCGCTTCATGTTCATCGTGGCGACCATCGTGGCGCCCGGCTTCATGACGCGGTGCAGCTCTTTGACACTCGCCTCCATGTCGGGCCAGAAGTAGTAGCTGTTTGAGTGGAACACTGCGTCGAACATGTCTGTGTTGTACGGCATCTGGTCCACACTGGCATAACACAGCTTCACTTTGCCGCTCTTTACGTCCGACTTCATTCTGGAGGTCACCTTCTGTAGCATCAGTTCTGAGATCTCAATACCGTGAATTACACCAGGTCCTTCTGCAATGGCAAAGATAACATTCATTCATTCATATAGGGTAATATTACGATATAAAAACATAGCATTGGGACACTATTGAATATTGCATTATTTTGTTGCATGAATATTTTAACAATATGTGACACAACAATTTGAAAGTTTAAGATAACATTAAAGATAAAATGATAATAATTAAAGCTAGTAGTAATATCATGTTAAAGGCATAATATCACAGTCTGACACAAATTAAGTTGTCGTTTTGGGCAGAATTGGAGTTAAAAAGTACATGCTCTTAGCATACACATAATCGCTATTGTACCTCCAAATATCGTTTTACCGCTGTAAGATAGGTAAAATTGTATTGCTGTAAACACTTCCTGGTATAACCCGTGTAAAATACGTCCGATCTCAAATTTCTTTTGGTTTCCTCACTAAGGGAGGTAACTGAACACGGTCAAAGCAATCTTTCGCGAACACTGGCGAAATTATGAGCGAGTCGTTAAATTAGTGATAACTAGTGAGAAATGTGGAATAGGTAACTGGTTGTATAAAGTACTTGTATGGTTAAAACAAATGCATTTATTTTCAGGTAAAACCGTGCTAGACGACCATATCGGACAACCAACTGTGATATTATGCCTTTAATAGTATTTTGATAAATAAAGTTAAAACATCTTGCCCCAGTCGAAAATCACGTTATATTTTAATTAATGAGTAATTCTATTATTCTGACGAATCATAGAGGGACATGAATATATCTGATTGTAATCTGTATTCTCCACTAGGGCTGCTTGATTTCACAATCATTTGGTACTGAGTAGACCGAGGCAGGTCCGCCATGTTTTTTGTGTGCACTTTGCCGCCACGTGACCATACTCTCGAACCAGAAAAAAACCCGGCTAGCCGATGAAAGGCAAAAGAAACGCAGGTAATAGCTCACCTTTGATTAGCTTCCTGGCCTCACTCAGTCCATGGCCAGATCCAAAGCCCACCTCTAGGACGTTGTGATGAGGCTGGATCCGACACAAGCGAGCTGCATTCTGCTCCAAGAAAATGTTGCGCTTGTCAAACCAAAACCTCTGAAAAAGCACAATCTGGAATCAGTCCTAAATTTAATTTGATATTAATTTAGAATTAGCTAGCTACGGCCCTGGTCATGTGTTTATATCTGTTCATGTGCTAGACTACTACTACTACTTTTATCTTGTCATTTGTGTGTGTGTGTGTGTGTGTGTGTGTGTGCGTGCGTGTGTATGCACACATGAGTGTGTGTCTTATTTATTTATGTGTTACTGTAATAATGCATGTGTGCCTATCATGACTTAAAACACATTTCCCTTCATTGTGGATACGGTAATAAAGATTGTGTATTTATTATCTAAAAAATACGAGTTTGGAAAATACAATTCTGGATAATTAACATGATCTCATAATTAATAATAATAATAATTTAAAAAATACTAGTTTCAAATTTTCCTGGAATATACTAGGTTTCTAGTATTGGAAGAAAATCGTCGAAACTAATTAAATATATAAATGTTCCAACAGTCTTCAAGTTAAAACATACACTAGAAAAACCTATCTCACTGAGCTAAAGAGTGTACATGTAGTTTTAATATACTTACTGAAATAAAATTCCCAACAATGTTGTTTTGTGGGCAGCTCAAGTTCCGTGCAAGAATGTCCTTGAATATGGATGTCATGACTACCTGGATATAAAATACTAAAGATTAACGTCCAATTTTACATTCAGACTACACTTTCCAGATACAGTAAAGCTTGAAAACAAATTCAATAATCAGTACAAATAAAAGAAATTGACACAAATCAGATAGTACAGTCGGCGTGCAGTGAACTCATAGTGAAAACAAACTCGTAGGGACAGGAACCAATTATATTAGTATGTTTAGACGTTCAGTTGGTCCAAGCATGTTTTGATAACAGTCTCGGATTGCAAACTTAAACAACTTAAACATGTTAAAGGCATAATATCACAGTTGATTGACCTGTATAATGGACAAACACATTTCGATCTGAGACTTTATGTATGTCAAGTGATTTTATGTATGTCAAGTGAATGTATTTTGCAGTTGTAGCTAAGAACTAGTCCATCACAACCATAAACATCTGTGATATTATGCCTTTAAACAATCAAATATAAATTGTGGAAATTATGAAAATATAATAAATTATGTTGATCATATATAACATTAATAGCTGCATGATCAGTTTTACAGAAATATGTTTAAGGTAACTATTACCATACTATTACAGTACTATTACAGTACTATTACAGTATAATGGACAAACAAATTTTGATCTGAGACTAATTATGCTTGATTTATTCACCCCAAAGTTGTGGATAATCGATTGTAACATTTATATTTCCTTAACTAATTACTTCACTAACACATTTGTAATTCTAAATATGTCTGCTACAGTTGAGTAATTGACTTTTTTTTAAAACTCGCTGTGAGTCTGTTTTCCCTACGAGTTCACAGTATAGTTATTAACTTTTCTGATAGAACCCACTAAAAAATCTATTTCTTATTGTAAACTCGACTGGAACTATTCTCACTGATTCAAAAATAAATGTTCCTTCTTTCCACATTTCACATGCTGTACAATTTACTGCAATTTTGAAACAAGAGGTACATGCCGATCACCCTGGGATTCAAACCCGAGTTGCTGGATTGTGAGGCCAATGGTCTACTGACTGAGCCAAACCCAAAGGGGTAACCCCGCTGGCCGAGACCAGTAGGAGCATCTTATATCACACCCATCTACAATTTCTTTACTGAAACCATCATGATCATCATGTCATCAGCTGGTCATGAGATGATATCTATAATTAAAGGTAAAACATTTAAAATAAAATGACTTCGCTCTCACTCTCGGCCTCACACTACTAGTACTGTGTAGTGTCCCCTTTTCGAGGTAACCTCGCTTTCGTAGTACTTACTAAAACGCTACTTCCTCCTGAAAAACTCAAAGAATCACACCACGTCGAATATATTTGACGTCTGACACTTCCCCCGTTATATCGCGCAGAATTGGTATAAATCCCACCGGCAAACGTAAGTATGCAGTCCAACAATG
>JAUTBV010096105.1:0-16994 GCA_032361325.1 Lepetodrilus fucensis
GGGGACTAAGTACATCAGTAAATAACAACTTTTGGGTGGATAAATCAAGCGTAATTAGTCTCATATCGAAATTCGTTTGTCAATTATACAGGTCAATCAACTGTGATATTATGCCTTTAACACGCAGCAATTAAATGCGACACTATGGCGATCGCATTTTTCTCTAATATTCTGCTCGCATTAATTTCATGATTTACAGTATATAGTATTTGTTTTAGTATGGTATCGCATCTAGGTATATGCCAATCTGAGTGCAATTTTGACACGGCGGATCTGACACGGCGGATCTGACGACCAAGGGAGCGATGACATGTTCGAAGGCTTCTCCCCATCCTTATTGTCTGGACTTCATGAATGGATGGACTGGCGTATAAAACTCAACAGTGCCATGGTAGATATGATCGGAAAACGTCCCCGAGTCTACAGCCACCTAAGATCTCTACGCCATAAACGCAGCACTGACCACATGACCAACACGACTGAACAAGATTCTCCAATAGCCCCACAGGCGTCTGAAGTTGCTTTAGAGAGGGCGGTGAATGATCACGTGACCAACAGACAAGGCCTTCGTCTCCAAGCACCAACGTTCATGAGTTTTGGTCTTCCTCGGGTCAAACTGCGCGCAACCCCGTCACACGTTTCAGAGACCGGAAGTAGCCATGATAGAGGAACGGGAAGTGCTAGTCCGCAGTCGACCATGGACCATTCCTTATCAAGCGCTGATCGTGATTCTCAATCAGAAGTAGATTATGTTGATCGGGGTCCTCCTAGAGATAGATCTGTGGTGATAGTGTCGTACACTGAAGGCGACTGTCCGCGGAGAGACTATGACCATCATCATCAGCTTGAGACGGACTCGCTATGTGCCATCCTGGACCTGAGCGACGACTCGGACGATGGATTCTGAACACGTGGGGTGCGTTCAAAGACACCAGAGCTTGCAAGCAGCTTACCAAACTAGCCACTGTCTCAAGAGTCGTATGAACCGTACATGGGCCAGGGAACCAGTTTAACTAAGCGGCTTACCCAGCGCTGTGCTGATTGAACGCACCCAAGGCACGCCATCCTCGAAACATCGGTCGTTATGACGACTTAACATCCGTCAAACATGTGACGGATGTTAAGTAGTCATTATGGCTGTGATTCCGATGATGATGCGGGCACATATGTATGAACTGATGCTGTCAGCAGATAAATCCAACAGGTTCAATTATTGTATATATATATATATATATATATATATATAATCTACCAGTCCTGTTATTAGTTCCGTTTTCTTTTTCTCTCTCGTCTTTTGTAGTTCTGATGTATACTATACAGTACATGTCCATGACATATGCTTATTAGTCCATTTGAAAGTCGTTTGAGATATTTCTGTTTTGTTTTTATTATTTTTAACATTTTAGATTCAATAAATCTAGAAATATGGTGCAGGGATTCTGTATTACTCATAAAATAATGCTAGATACTCTCACATGTACAAGCTAAACCGGATAGTGTTACACATTAATCAATATGCCTGGAGTACAAGTTCTGATTATCTATTTTGATTGGCTCACGTAATTTTTAAACAATCCCTTACTCCATAATCACTAACCGACTCTTCTTGCTGAAATATGGTGGCAAAAGATCATTTAAAATTCCCGCTGTGACGCAAGACAATAATTCAGTCTCATTATTGGCATTTAATTTGATCAGACTTATTTCACACAGAGGTTTAGAACCTTCAATATCATATGTTGTCGTGGTATTGAACACGTTAGAGAAGTCTACAAATAAGTACAAGTACTCCACGCTTTGCAACATACACTGCCATGTAGATGGTCCAACTTTTCTGCGATATCACAGAATATTACAAGTGAGGATTACCTTTTCTAAGCATCCGCACTGATGCAACGGTTACCTTCGTCCTGTATTTGTTGTAGTCGATGAGCTTGGCTTCCTTCTGAAGCGGGATAGTTTCTGACAGTTAACAAAGATGGGAAGATCACATACTTTTGTTTATGTTAAGTAGTGCGTTCGAAATATCGCTCTTGAGAGAAACGGGCGGAAGGTCTCGAATACTGATTACCATCCTCGACAACCCAGCTAATTATGACTACACTAACCTCCGTCAAATGCCCTGGGATCAATGTCTATATAGAACTCCGTTTTAGCAACCAATCAGAGACTAGACATGTGACTGGTGCGTAAGGCTTACGTGAGCTCTTGTAGTGATAGGCGGAGACTTTTTAAAAGTTATCTCCGCCTATCTCGCGTGTATCACTACAACATATTTGGTGTTCATTATATGAACATATTTTTTATTACTAGTGCAATATATATATATATATTAATTATTTTGGTTAGGTCAAATGAAATAAGAAAATGTAATTGTTTTTGTTTTTCATTCCATGAAGTATTTACCGAGATAATCTACGAAATAGGGGTGTCAATGCATTTTATGCCAAACTATAATCCTGTTGAATTTGACTCAATAATTCAAATCAACATGTATTATTTGCAAAATAAGCAGCAACCCACCTCACTCAATAGTACAGATTATCTTCTAAAGATAGTTAATTAAAACTACAACATCATTATACTCCGGAAATCCTTGTACATCATAAGTTTGTGTCTACCATGGCTTGCCTCCCCAATATATATAATAATAAAAAACAATATGATATATGCCTTGGTGGAAATGAGTTCATCACTTGCAAATACACTCCTCGTTTCACACTCTAGGAAACAGCTGTATCCGCCTCTGAAATTAAAGACAAATGTCATTCTTCAGGAAAAATACAATATTTAACCCTCGGTCTACTGGAGACAGCTGGAGATGCCATATATGGAAGAGTTAATTTATCAATTATGCAGGATGTGAGCTGAATGTTGTAAAAACAAATATAGTGTAATTTACAAAATTCTCTACACATTAGCATTTGGAATTTACAGATACAATCTTTCGATATTATATTTTTTTATAAACACTTTTCATGTTATATAAATATGTTGAAAGTTCTGTATACAGTTAATATATGGTTAAATGTATTAAAAATATACTTATGGATTATTTCGGCTTTTTCCAGTTATCTTGTATTTTGATAGGACTATCTAGTTTTTCCAAAATTGATCTCTGCTTAGGTTGACTTGTAGTCAAAGTAACCTTGAAATAGACACATGCTCACTTCCTTTATCTGCGAACATCTGTCATTTCTCAATGAGCATTTAATAGAAATGCAAAAAAAATTAACAGTATCAATAATATCCTTAATAGCAAGAAAAGACCTTCTTTTTTAAATTTGTTTTTAAGAAAATCTTTCTTTGATGTCTACAGGTGTGAGTACCTGGAGTTTGGGGAGGTTTCGGAGCGGCAGCCATGGGTGTTTACCCAGACAATATTGTGCACCTTTATGATGTGAAATATGAGTGGAATGAGCATGCCTGTAAGTACACAAGGTTAAGCCTGCCTAATGGGCTCCAACCATCATCACAGTGAAATTGACGCAAAATGGGTGCCGGCCATGTCAATCATGTATGAATGTAAATACAAACACCCTTTTCTTTGGCTCAATAACCATTTGACACCAAAGGTAATGTTTTTGACAAAGCAATTTCCATCTTTTATTAAAGTGTCAGTTTGTTTTTCTTTCCGTCTTCGTTTACCTGTTAATTTAGTAATTTGGGATTTTTGCGGTTTTATGGTTTTATATCGGGGGATGAGGCGTGGATGCCCCGAGGGCTTGTTGATTTGGAGACTCGTTCTCGTTGAAGAGATACACTCTGGTCTCAATGCTAAGAGACCATCATGATGGAGACACAATAGGGAGAACTTTCTCTAGGAGGGACACAGTCGGCACAAGCCATGTTTGCTTGAATTAAGCTTCATACGAAGACGTCGGCCTGCACAAAGACATCTCGCTACAATGGAGAATTAAGTGAATTTCAGCCTCAGAAAACTTTAGTTTGAATAAGTTGGCAACATTTTAGTCAATAGTTGACCATTGTGCGCTAAAGTTTGCTTCGCACACAATAAAGGGAAGTAATTCCTTTGCTTTTCTCTGTGTCGTGTCTTTTTCCAATATTGACAGCCAAATTTCGAAGGAATTGATCAGATTTCCGAGGCTTTAGCACAGTAGCGACCATTGTCTTCGCTGATGATCGGCAGAGACTTCACGTAATTCTTTACAAATGTTTTGACTAAATACCCATCAATGTCAAAGAAATTTGCTTGCCTCTAGTCTGTGGAAAAGCTAACCTGAAAGTAGAATGCTACCTAAGAATGCTACCTGCTGATAGGGGGCGCTAGATACACCGCATCTCTGCTTAGAAAAAATGTCTTAAACTTTTATGATTGACTGATTTCTTGAGATTGGACTTTTCATTGATTTCATACCGGGAATCGCAACCAGGAATATAATCAATGAAAAGAGGCTGACCTAAAGAAGAGGTAAATAGAGTGGAGAGAGATTCACCATGGTCTTGTGGAGTTAATAGACTTGCTTCACTGAATTTAACATTTTTTCACCGATGACTTGTGATCGCCAGTGAGAAATCCATGATTCTCAGATTAGATCTCTGGAACACAAACACGCCTGTTTAATGTTCGATACTCTTTTGATGTCCATAGATTCACGGATGACTGAATTCAATGGGCGCGAGACAGAAGAATCTAAATTACTTGTTGGTTGCCAAGTGTGGACTTTGAAGCTGACCGTATATCTGGACTCATTTTCATTGAAGAAACAACTTCGTATCGGTCAACTCTAATTATTCTATGTGGTAGGTATGTATATGCGTTTATGCTCGTTGTATTTCCTATTTGATTGGTTGAATTCAGTCAGGTGTTAAACTAATTACTCCAATCGTATTGTGACAGATTCGACCTTTCAGTCACATCCAGGTATTGTTTTCGGGATTACCCATCATGCTTCATTTCATATAGTTAACCCTTTTTGAATGGTCAGACAATATTGTGGAATGTGAAAGGGTGAAGTGACAAGTGGATTCAGTCAGGTGGAAATTGCTGACTTAATTAAAATAAGTGAAGAACGGAATAGTACAGAATTCTTTTTTTTTAAGTACATGTATGTTTATACATGTAATTAAATACCTGTTTATATATCGGTAGACCTGTGAAATATTAAAAATCAGAAATTAAGTCAATTGATTAATTAATTAAATTCAAAGGATTGTGATTTCATTTTAAATCCTATGTGAAATAAAATTCATAAAGAATGGTGTTAATTTAATAAGATTCATTACACATGTGTTAATTTATGTTGATGAGTAAATTACACTCTCAATTCATACAATCTACTAATTCTGTAGCAGCACATATTTTAACTATTCAATAACAAATTTTAATGAAAAATTTACAAAAATGGTAACGTACATTTACCAAGTTAGAAAACTGGGCACCTTATAATGTGTGTTTGTAAAATAAAAAGGTAGACTATTAAATTATCAATTTATAAATTAAGTTTTCATTGAAGAAACCAACGAATAAGCTTATTATATTCATTGTTCAACTATTTATTTGATTGAATGGAGAAAAATAAATGATGTCTTAGTGAAAGGTTTTTGCAAGAATGGATGTGACAGTGAATATTGAAGCATGTCTTCTCTGACCATCACATCCTGTCAGAATAAAGCTGTTGGGATGGTGGCGGTGGTGTGGTGTGGGTGGTGGGGTGGTTAGGGTGGAGTGTCGCTCATCATTTCCTCATCTCCACCAGATGCTGCAGGTGTCAGAATCGTCATCCATTGTCAGCTCATGCTTGTCAGTCTAGAGTTTGCTAGAAAATTAAATAAAAATATAATTGTTTGTAATGTACTTTTGTTGACACTAATAAGACTGCTTCTCTCATGACATATCCTAAGAGCTGTCTGTTTGTCTGTGTGTCTGTTTGTCTGTGTGTCTGTTTTTCTGTGTGTCTGTCTGTCAATCAATCAGCACTTATAAATATTATACATTTGATAAAACGTTGCTAGTTTTACACAATGAATTTTTTTAAGAGTCAATACTAACACATTAACAATTTCTCTGTGGACTTTATCTTGTCAAATGAAAAAGTGAAATTGAAAAGCATAACAAATATGTAATAACAATAATTTCATACATTTGTATAGCTCCATTATTCTCAGGGGTATATTAAATAATTGAATTGTTCGCCAATATTTGCCGATCAGCTAATTCTTGTTGTGTCAAGGATGTTTCAGTTGTTAAGTCATCTTTGCCACATTGTCATACTGAAACATTTCAGTGTTCAAATCAATTGCTATTTGCTATAAATACACCCTGTAGGTGTCAGTTTGACATGATGTTTGTGTTTTACAGAAAATATTTAATTCTGATTGAAGAAACGGAACAAAATTGGTTACAATGAGTTGTCAATCACATGAACAGCCATCATAAACATTTAAAAAACAACATGACAGCTTGGCGACAAACCTGCACATTATTTGAAATAAACATATATAAACAATATAGCCATGTTTTGTAATAGGAAGTAATTATTTAACAGCCGTGGGAATGTTTCAAGTTTAATTAACCTTCTCCCTGCTGAATAAAATCAAAGTGTTCTATTTTTGCATGTGATCGGGCAACTTAAGTCGCCTTCAGCAGGGAGAGGGTTAAGCTTTCGAATAAATATACATTTACAACTGAGTTTGCTATCCTACTGTGAAAGTTGGCTTATAATGTACTTTTGTGGATAAACTAAGATGAAATTGACATTTATATGTGTCATGTCCATTTCAAAAGGCTGTTGGGCACTGATGTGTGTGACCCGTGATATGATTATGGCGTCTATTTCACATTGTAGCTGCCTTATGCTGTATTCGCCAGTATAATAGAGCAACGATTAGGGAAAGGATGAAATAGATTTGAAAAGGACACTCACGAAAATATGTATTATTCGAAACATTTATTATTATATATTTTTTTTTTACATTCCATTTCATGTCAATAGTTTCCACTTATAGTGTCAGATGTGACAAGGATCGGTCAAGGTATTCGTAGATGTCACAAAGTGAGCAGTAGCGTGAAATCGTCCGTCAAGGTCACGTGAACTCACATTTATAGGATGACGATTTCTAACTCAGCAGATTTATAGGCCAGTAGTTAGAGCGTGAGACTATAAGACTATGCTGAGCAAGATGGTAGAAAAACATTGCTCATACTATTCATGCTACACACACCAATGTGCTAATCATTTTGAAGAAAGCAACATATTGAGTAATGAATGATTTTTTATTATTGACATTTATGATGTAATTAGAATGTAATGACCTTGTCATGGCCTTGAGCGGTTTACCTTTAAAAATTCAGTAGAGATTTATATGACTTTATTATCAATATCTAAGATAAATGTGAATCAGAAAATTCAACAAGTATATGTAGAATAATAATAATGTAAATAAGTCGGCTTTAAAAGAAATAAAATAAAATAAAAAATGTCCATGTATCGCAAATATAATGGCCAATTGTTGAACTATTTAAAAACATTTAAATAGATATTTTTTCCAATATCCAAAATACAATACCTCACAGACATAATAGCCAATTGTTGAACTATTTGCTCCTAGTATAAACCTCCACAACAAATATTCATCCCTTTCACGCCCCACCTTCGCACATTAGAAACAAACACCAATACAACAGTGTCAAATATGCGACCGTCTTGCTTTAAAAACATCATGTCAAGAATTATGATAATTTCAACATGATCATGCTCTCTGTTTGACTTGAAACGACTTACAAAGATTTTTACAAGCCTGTCATGTTTGAGCTGGCCGCTATTTTGACTCTGCCTGCTATGTCTTTATGGGGAAATGTTTGCAAACCGATTAACTGGGAATAGAAGATATATTCGGGCAGAGAAGTCGCATCTTCTCGTCGACATCACAAACCAGGGACGGCGGCTTTAAGAAGTAAGCAGACTTCGGAGCGACTCGGCGGGGGGATGAATACAAACACAGAAACATTGTCAGATTCCTCGCATCCTGCTGGATGTCTCTACATGGGCCGACCTTGTGTCATAAAACTGCAGATATTGTTCGGAATTGATCTGCCGTTATTTCGTGGGTGACTTTCATTGGACTGTTGTTACTAATATCTCTGTGATATTCTACTTTCTGGATATTTAACAGTAAGTGTTTACCATGTGTTCTGAGGATGTACAATTATTTTATCATAATTATTTGTATTTTTAATGTACAACACAGGAAGAATGGTTTTCTTTCAGGTTTCTTGAATGGAGTAACAATAGCACTGCTCTTTTGAGCATCTCTGGTTGCCCCCAGCATAGTAAAGTTAAATTAAATAAGTCATCTAGATGTACTATCCAACGAGTTATTATCCAATTAACATAGTAATTATATTGTTTTAAAGACTTTATAAATACTGTCATTGTTATTAAAGTTTTATTAAAACATATACAGATTAGTACGCAATGGCATGTTGTAGCCATTAGTGGGTACTATTTTGTTCATTAGCTTATAAATAAATATGCAGTGAATCCAGCAATCTGATTGGTCCATGTGACCCCAAAACATTGCGTTCATACTTTGATGAACGAAATTTTCCTAGGTGGCATTGTGACATCACGTTATATATGACGTCATCTATATATATATATATATGACGTCAACTAAAATCATTGATGCATTATGTCAGACTATTGAATCAAATTATTCCCCACAAATTTGTTATGTTATTTATTTATAAGGATTGACTGGAATATAATTTGCGTTCATCTAGGTATGAACGTAAAAACCGATGTGCAAACTTTTGTATGAACTGCTTCGTGGATTCATACAGTTTGCACATTGGTTTTTACGTTCCTACCTCAATGAACGCAAAAAATATTGTCATTTTTGAAAAATCAGGTTTATATCATGAACTGACCAAAAAAGATAAGATTCTGACATCTGGTATGTAAAGTAATTGACACATGATAGTCAAGTATTCTGTGGCTGGTATTGGTGTCTGTATTGCAGATGTTTCTGTCAATGGTAATTTTCCCTTGACATATTTAATAACAATGTTCACTAACAGTTTATTTTTAATTAGGTCTTTACTAAACTTGGCATGGACTACCCTTGTAATGGCGATAACAAGTGCCTTCGATCAGAATTTGGTTCCATCCCATCCCATTCCACCCTCAAAAGAACTTGGTTTTACCAGTGATGACATCGGCAAAAATTGATGCCATTACATGATAAATACTACTAAACATGACATCTGATATTAATATACACACAATTTGGTACCTGGTTGTACACAAATTACTATATTCTGGTAATAATGTTCTAAACACTGTTTCTGACCATTACCATGATTACTAGAAGTATTCTCAGTTAACCCTCTTCTTGCTGGGCATCTATGGTTGCCTCCAGCATGGAAAGGGTTAATTAAGTTTGACCTGGAGCTCCCGTTTTATCATGTGACCATATCTCTTATCGTCCTGCTAATGTCCATTGTCTTCACATTGACATTGTGGTATCGTGTATCCCAGTAAAGAGTATGTTACCTACTTAGTAGCTATTCTGAATGTACAGACCTATTTACAGTAAGCCATACTAGCCTGGAATGACTCCTATGAAACAATGTAAACACGGCAATGTAAACTATATCCAAAGGATACAAATCTTAATGTTGCTTTTCTAGTGTAATTGTACTACAATAGTGAAAGTGTATTAGTAGTACCTGAGATATTTTTTAATGTGGTATTGTTTGTGTTGAAGGTTAAAGTACTGGACAAACGTAATAGAAATTTGTTTCAGGTTTGTTTCAGTGTTTTATTGTTATGTGTTTTGTGTTGTACTAATTTGCTCTGTTGATGCATTGGCTGTGGGGCAATATGACACACTGCATGACTCAGCAATTTGTATTTATGGTCTACCATCCATCATCTGAGTCTCTATGGTATAAGTACAGCTCTCAGACCTCATCTAGTCAGAATTAGCCATGCAGAAGAAGTGGGTACTACAGTATTATACTGATAGAAGGTATAATAATACATTCAACAATAATTTCTAAAATTGAATGTGAAAATGAATAATTGTATATTTGAATTTATAGAATTGGATACAGGATAGAACAAACATTCTAAAATATGGTCTGAAAATGAAAGTTTAAACATATATACATGTTTTTAATTGGGTACAAGCTAGGAGACTTAGCCACATGAATATTTTCTAAAGTTGAGTATGATAGAAGGTTTAGCCAATATATTGTAGGATTTTGTATGAAATAAATATGGTTTAAACGTTTTGTATTTAAATATGTTTAAACCATTTCTATTTCATACAACATTCTACAATATATTAAATTATATTGGCCAAATCGGTATGAAATAGATATGATCACCAGTATAATACCTTATAGTATATCTTATTCCTATTCCCCTAAGCTATAAAAAGCTAACTACTACCCTTGTCTATTAGTATGAAATGTAGTTGGCTGAAAAAAATGTTCAGTTGAACTTTATTGAATTCATTTGAGGTATAAAACATGTATGACAAGAGTCATCCTGTAGTGACTTGTTAATGTCGACATTAAGTTCACCAAGATACAGATCTTCTCTCTCAGGATCCATGCATACAATATAGAAAACTTTCTTAAGCATCATCCCAACCTTTTGTATGTTAATTCATGGCAAGAGCCGAGAATTCAGGTTTAATCTTCTGAGATGACAACTCTTGAAAAGGTTGTCCACAAAATCATCTTCGAGGATCATCTTGTTCTTGTCTCGTCTTTTCCTTGAATGGGCATTTGGTATCTGCGAGCTTGACACCTGAGCTCAATTAATGTTTATGACGTACAGATTGATGATCTGGACTGCCGAGCATCACGGGCGTGGATTAACATGTACTAATTGTAAATGTTTATGTGCATGTAAATTTCTCCGATTTCATCTCGCCTGTCAATGAGGTTTTTCATCTGGTGTTCTGTTACTAAGCTCTTAAATGGCAGATGATCGCAATCTGTACATGATTATTAAAAAGTATTGCCATGCTTTTTGAGAGGATTTTGCAGTGCAGTCATTTGAATCATTTGATTTCATGGAAATTTAATCTTGAAATTTGATATTGGAGTTCATTCTTCGGTAAACTGTGTAAATGTGGGATATTTGATATGATGTTTGTAGTTTAAATGGTGTGGATTACTCAGTACTATAAATAGAATTTCTTGTAGGAAATTGCGCAGGCGTATTACAGTGGTTCCATATCATATTCCCATGCAATGGGTCCAATCTCTTGACATCATATTCCCATGCAATGGGTCCAGTATCTGACATCATATTCCCATGCAATTGGTCCATTATCATATCATAATCCCATGAAATGGGTCCAGTATCTGACACCATATTCCCATGCAATGGATCCAGTCTCTAACATCATATTTCCATGCAATGGGTCCATTATCATATCATAATCCCATGAAATGGGTTCAGTCTGACATCATATTTCCATTCATTGGGTCCAGTATCTGACATCATATTCCCATGCAATGGGTCCAATCTCTTCACATCATATTCCCATGCAACAGGTCCAGTCTCTGACATAATATTCCCATGCAATGGATCCTGTCTTTGACATTGTATTTGCATACAGTGGTCCTGAGAACTTCACATCTTACATTGTTTCTCTAGGTATTTTTGGATGTGTCATAACATGTTTAGTCACACAAATAATGTGTCTCTTGATACAAGTTGGAATGTGTCTGACACATGTTTCCTCACGACTACATCTGACTGACATGACAAGTCATTAGATCTCCAATATCCACATGTCAAATAATGATTTCATAATCCTGATACATAGCAACAGCATAGCACATTAAGTATATATTTCTTCAGAACTGCTTGTTTGATTGGCACCCCCAAGACAGCTCTGACTGGCCGACATTGTCAGTGTGTAGAAGTAATTATCACAGTATCATCACACAGTCACTGTATCCACCTGGACCTTGAGAATCACCTCAGATCCGGGACTGGATAATGACATACTGGAGACATCCTCAACACAACTCTGTAATCTGTCAGCTTAGTGTAATCTGAGGACGGCGCCCTAGCCCGACTTGCAGCTAGCTCTATGATCACAGGGATGATTGCTCCGACAAAATACGATACCTGGAACTACCATAGATAGATCCCCTGGACTCTGTTGAATGCTGAGGATCAGTTCTGATGTCTTGTCTTGCCTGCCTTCTCACGTCTTGTCTTGCCTTGTCTTGTCTTTTCTTGTTGTGGTATTGATGAACACAGAGCCGATGATGAGCTTGTCCAGCATTGGGTCATGAACTTATAACAAGGGATCTTTCTGTTGGTGATGAATCAGAGCAAGATTTGATCATGTTGTTGACAAAACTCAGAGGAATATTAATACATGGGTCATTGTTGTTTTGATGAATTTATTCAAAGGAATATACATGGTTTTAGATTCTTGAAGTCATGACACTTCGCAATGTCCTAGTAAGCATTCTTTTTTATGTAAGTACATAATGAGAAGAGTCATTGGAACTACGGTATATTGATTAGTTCAATGATGAAGCTATTAATTGTAAGTTAATCCCTGTCCATGTTAATGGAAGGCTTACAGATCTGATGGAGCTGTTTCTTTACTTGGGGAAAATTGTCATGATGTATTTTAGACCATGTATACTTACTTGTTGAATACTACAGTATAAAAGGTTTTGTCTTTATGTTATAAATATGGGATGACGTTAAATTAATATATGTAGCTTTATAGCAATATTAGTGTCTATTGTTTCCTTTTGGATCCATTGCCATTGGTTCAATACAACTGATATATTTACATGTACCAATCAACACACACACACACACACACACACACACACACACACACACATATGCATGCACATATATACATGCATACACACAATATACACATACAGATTATATACACACACACACACACACACACTCACACAAGCTAACACACACCGATCACTACTACCCTAATCCCCTACTATCACCCCCATCACCATAACATCCACCCTCATCATAACTATAGAATAAACCATTGGATTCATATATCCCACCATTCCTATCCTAAAACCAGATCCAAACTCAGAACCCAACCATCACTGATTGAACCACCATCAACCACTGTGTTAACCAATATAACCAGATTTTGCTCTCTATGTAAGACAAACGGACGACACAGATTCTTGCGCTAGTATTGATTCCTATCTGCGGAATGTTCGATCTCCTCGATGTGACAAGGTGTACGTACCAGCTGACATGCACGAGTGATCGGATGTCTATTGTTGACGGTTCCATGTCTATTTCTGACACAAGGTAAAAAACATGTCCATTTCTATGTTTTACTTTTGTACATTTCTAACTTCTAATTATGTTTTGGTAGGTATTTATATATTTGAGAATTATCAGTCTATGGATTAATGATTTGGTGACTTTAGACAAGTATTACGTACATTTACATTTACATTTTTATGGTATACTATGCCATTGTATCTGTATTGAAATACACACAAAAAATATTGTTAAAATGATATTGTAAAGAAATCATATAAAAGTATCTAATAGAACATAGTCGCACTGAGAAAACCTCTTGTCAATTGCATTGTAATTGTTGTGGATTTCAGTACAGTTGTAATTAATTTCATTACAAAATTATCATTGATTTCAGCACCATTGTTGTCATTTAGTGTTATACCCCACAGAGTCTAGACTTAAATACATCGCAGTAACGTATGTTTATTTCTCATTTAATTGTCCGGGTCCATTGTCATGAAAGTAAAAAAACATCCAAGACATTAACAGTTTTATTTGATAGTCGACAATTTCGTACAACCATTGTAACATGTTGTCCATGTACAGCCAATTATTTAACTGTCGGTTATTTAAGTCTGGTAAATGACATGCCATTATCACTGGGATGTATATCCGCATATATCCACCTACAAGTATGGATAAAAACCACCCATGGATCAAAATTATCCACCGATCAAAACCATCCACAGATCAGTTACGTCCATTGCCTTCCTTCCTGCCTGTAGATCATCCGAAAACTGTTTACAATTTTACACAATTAACCCAAAGAAACGTTGTGCCCTCATCTTTTCAATCTCAATTTATTATAATGTATTTCTTCAATGATAATCTTGATAAAAAAAATATCGTCACACCGCCCGAATGTCTAAAGACCCTCTTTTAGAAAAGCGGAAGGTTTTCGTGATGAATTACGCGTTGGTTTTTATTACCTACATGGTTGGCTGGTTCATATGATTGACTGGCTTCGACAAAGACATGTGTGGATGTAGCCAACTTTATAAATGCCATCCCTTTTAAGCATTCAGTGGGGCTAATTCGACCTCTTTACAGGAAATGTGTATGGTACTTTCAATTTTAGTGCAATTGATTTGTAATGAGGGTGTTTCTGATCATGTAAGGTTAGTAGGTTTGTGAAATTGATCTATGTCAGTGAAGTATACTCATTGTACATTTCAATGTACATGACATGCGTTTTAACGTATACTAGTACATGTATATCATATGTACAGTGAAGGCAGACAATGATGGATATTTTTTCAATGTGACGTATCGTGATCATGTTCAATAATGGATTAACCAATTCTTGGAAAACCAGGTAAATATTGTTATAAGATATTGCATATTATTATCAATATGTATTATTATCACATAACATAGAGTTTGAGTGTGCAATAACACCCATTTAATAAATATAAAATATTGCACTAGTGCAATAACAACTGGTTCCCTGCCGTAGATACAAATGATAGGATATGGTAAAAACTGGTTCCCTGTCTCAGATACAAATGATTGTAGTCATGTGACCAACAACAATGCCACCAAGAGGTGTGATGTCATCCATTGTGACATCACAGACGTAACGTCACTACTTCAGACTGCTTCATGACTGCCTACTATAGCTGTTGGAGATCATTTGCTATATCACCTTGTGTGATTTTTGCGAAATAAATTCTGTTCTGTTCTGTTCCTACTGTAACCTTCACTGGGATTTGACCTTGGGATGCAGGCATTGTAGGTTTCTTTGTTGTGACTTGCAGCAATCTGGATAATATCCGACCAAAATCCTAGAATAAATTCAAATATTATTACTCTCAATATACAGTTATCTCAATATAATTTTTGGTTTTATTAACATAACATTTCAATTGTTTTACTCTTGTTAGTGTTTACAAGCAACATGGAAGAACTAGAAATATGGACGTGTGTTTCACATATCGTTTCGGAGGGACTTGCCTAATCCAGTTGTTTCCAGGTCATATATGACTTGCCCAGTTGTCACATCTGCTGCAGAGACTGGAACTCGCTGATGTCTCGATCACTGCAGAGATTGTTGTCAAATCCACTTCCGACTGTTGCATGCCAATATTGGTCAGATAAGTTGGGCATTCTTGGAGCTGTCGTAATGCAACATACTGTGTCGGCTTGGCCTATGGCCTCGGGTCCAGAGGTGTTACCATCTGGGAAGGTCCTCTGTCCAGGATCTACAAATCGTCGGTTCCTGACGAGGTACGTCGTCACATGTCTGCAGACTTCACTTGTCTTCTAGGCGTATACGCCATAAAGGTGGGTCCGCCGGAAATGTCAGGCGAGGTGGTGCAGCTTGACTAATGTCAAATTGCACTCGGGGCAACCCTGATTCCAGAGGCGACGACGGAGGCGGCGGCTGGTGCAATGCTTGGCGAACCCGCCACAGTGTTTGTGCGTCGTCTCCTCCGGGCAGACGTATATACATAAATATATATAAATATACATAAATTAAAATTATTTTGTTCAAAAACAAGTTAATAGTCTGCTAGTCCAGTTGTTTCCAGGTCATATATGACTTGCCCAGTTGTCACATCTGCTGCAGGGACTGGAACTCACCGATGTCCGGATCACTGCAGAGATTGTTGTCAAATCCACTTCCGACTGTTGCATGCCAATATTGGTCAGATAAGTTGGGCATTCTCAGAGCTGTCATAATGCAACATGTACTATTTTATATATGTCGTAAGTCGTAAGATATTCTAACAGACAGTTTGCAGCTGACTAGTTAATAAACACGCTAATATTGAACATACATTATACTTAATTTAACTTTATATGCAATAATAAATCATGCAAAACACCCGAACGTGGATTCATTTCCGTCAACAAAGTTTGGAAATCGTGTCTGCTGGCACTGCACATTATGTCACGATCTGCGTCAGGTCAACAGCACTGAACAGCTGATCGAGTGCAGAGTTAACATTGTTGGAACTTTCTTAGTAGACTTGCTCGTTATTTATATAGCGTGGTTGAGAAGAAACAATACCTGGAGGAGAAAGTTGTGTTTCATTTTGTTGGTGTTCTCTTATTTCTTTTTTACATTTCTTCCTGAAGATTTTGTCCACGTTCCACATTTTCAAGTCTTTCTTAAATCTTTTATTTCTTGGCGTAGTTCTGTTTCGTCAGATTTCGATATAATGAAACACTGGCTTATCAACTCGCTGTCGTGGGATGGAAGAGCTGAGGTTTTCACATTCGCAACTGAAAGTCTTGTCAGATAAGGCCTACCGTTGGTCTTGAGACTTTGATCCTATGGTTTGGTATAAGTATTCAACCCGGCTACTGTACAGAAAATCCTAATGCTACAAGAGTCGTAACTCCAGTTTCTTGTTTAGGAGTCCCGACTCTTGTAGCGTTAGGATTGTTCGGTTGAAAAAGACCTAATACTCTCAAACCATGTTGTCAGCAGATGTTCTGTTGGCTTGTGGTTATTCCTAAAAAGAAATATACAAATAATCTTTTTCGTTTGTATTGTTTTTAAAAGATTACAATACTGTCATCCCTCAACATTCATAATACATCTTGGATCAATGTAAATAAAAACATTACAGATGACAATTATTTTTTTTATATATATATTTTTATCACATAACATAGAGTTTGAGAGTGCAATAACACCCATTCAATAAATAGAGGATCTAACATGAGTGGTCATTC
>JAUTBV010096127.1:0-16991 GCA_032361325.1 Lepetodrilus fucensis
CATTTGATTGTTTTGCAAGACTAGTGCTTTTTATTCACTTGCCATTATGCATAGCCTATATATTTACAACGTTGATATGATATAAACAAATCAATAATGTTGCTATGAATACGGATATATCAATCTCCAAATCCGGATATTGAAACCATGGGGTGTAGCATAATTTATTTCCGGTTTGTTTCCTGTGGATGAATGTGCTTATACTGTGAAAACAAATCAGTCCAATTTAATAAATAATTGAAGCAGCCTGAAAATTAGATTTAGAAACTATTTCCTAATTACCATGGTATATAATAATGATCCACGGATTTCAGATGTGATCAAACAAAAACAAAACGCATAACAACACGTAGACTCAGAGCCAAAATTGGCATCAAAGTATAGATCTACTATATATAATGGTAACTTCGCAATGCTCGTTTGGACATCCAGGATATGTAATTAGTTTACCAAGATGATGTGTGTGTTTTCTTTCTTCTCAAGATATGCTAAAAACGTGGTTGTTTGTCAGTCTGTATAATTACCTATGCCATGATCATATACAACAATTGGCGTATTTGTTTGGTGGATATGCGAAGGCATGTGATTCTTTGATGCTCTTCAGATTACGTAGCGTGGAGAGATGGATGATGGCAGAAAGTAGGTCGACACATATGTGCCACCATCCATGTAGGCACAGCAAATACTGGCGATAATTATAGAAAATAACCTATAATGATGAGTGCTACCACACACATGATTAGTTTAACACTCGTCATAAGATATAAGTTAGAACTCACACGTCGATTGAGAGACCTTCATGTAAGTATTATGATGATATATGACTGGTGCTTGAACCATGACTACGTAGTCTAGATCTTTTGTTTTAATAAACATTATATTTAGTGGATCTATTTACTACTAAACATACTGCCTTTAAGTCGTAGTATACTCATTCCAACCGCCATCCCCAACCCACCCCCACCGCACCCCCACAGAACTTGCATTTGGATATAACACACCAAAATATCCGGAACATAAATAATTTTGCTAATGGAGCCAACTTTATTAAATGACAATTACCTATTTAACTTATATAACGTCAATTATAGGTCTACCCTAGTTCTATTTCAAAATACCTATATACAATCCATGGTAAAGGGTATGCGTTTTAAATTTCGAGTCCTAACTTTGAAAAACAGTTACGACATTGGCTATGGAAGTTTTGATTGGAACTGATGTCCTGATGAAGTGTTTGACTTGCGAGGGACTTGTGTTAACTATATAAAGAGAGCGCTGTATTCTGGCACATCTGGGAAACAAGGTATACTGCGTTGTTCTGTGACGCATAGGGGTAGAGCACAGATACAGTTAGAACCCTGATGCAGTCACTCAACCCAGGATATATTTAACTCACGCGAAGAGGTACGTGGGAAACAGGTATACCAAAGTCTTCCCTTGAATATGCCAGATTACTTACCATGCAGTTTCCGTTTTGGGATTGAAAGTAAAGTGATACGTGCTATATTAAGAGCAAATGGTTGATGGTCGTGTCAGTATACACTATATGAGGTATATTCAAGGGTATACAGTATACCTAGACGTGTCAAGACTCGTGGTTGCATTCAAGCGTACCTCTGCGAGTCCAGAAACCATTCTGCAGGTGCTTGCACTAAGTGGATGCCATGCATCTACTAGTTCTGCAAGCATATCCTGTATATACCTACATGCGTGCAGTAATGCCTTCGAAATATGACAAGCCCTCAACATGGGAAGCTTCTTGCTTGTAGAGTGCCTTTGCTGGATGTCTGAGTATTAACTATAGCATGCTTGGTCATGATTGGACTTGTTATGTTAGTATTGGCAATCTGCCTGGTAATATACAAATCTTCTTGTTGGTATATTGCTAATGGATATTTGATACGTTGTCAATAACATAGGCATGCATCCAGCCAGCCATATTTTGAAAGTGAAGACGAAAGCTATACTTGTAGTCCTATACATATATTATTATTAGCTGATATATAGTATGCAATTTACTCTGGTGTCTAGGATAATAGTCAGGACTGGTCCCAGTCTATTATACGATATATGATATGTGAAGTTAATTTCACATTAAAAACTCACTTGCATGACATATAGGCATACTATATTATTCATTTCATATTAACATTTGACTGTAACTTTGACCCCGTACTAGACTATACTAGACTACACTGATTTTCGGTAAGCGGACGTAAAAGATAATACTTCTGTTGATCGTTTGGATTAGAATATTTGATACTCCGTAGATTCGAGTGTGATCACATCGATCTGCAGGATATGATAATAAAGCTGACATCATTGACCCAGCATAGGTGTGCGTAATATATTCATTAAAAGTGATATATAAATACTTCTGTTACATGTTTTAATTAGACCAGTAAATTTCAAGTAGGCCTAGGTCCTGGGACGGAGGGTTAACTATTTGAAAGTACACAAGTTTACGTACGTTTATCATTTATTTTCATTGCTGTAAAGTTAAAATGCACCAAATAACTTATTTTGCCAAGGTAGCCTATATATGCCTACTACGAAAGTGTCATAGTAGGCCTCGCATATAAACAATACTCCTACCTAATATATAAAATATCGATTAATGAAGAAGTAATAAAGTAATAGAATTATGTAGGGCCTATATATATATTGCATTGTATCACTACAAATCTCCAGAGTTATTACGGTATTATTGATGTTGATATTCTGTATAAGAAATCAATTATTTTACTGTATACTTGTAAATGTATAGATTATAGGCCTACAGCTACAGTTTATGATTAATTACATTGCTTAAATAGGTCTAGCGTATACTGTATAGGGCCTACGCGCGGACATATTAAACTATATAGGGCCTATATTTATATCTATATGTATATATAACATAATTAAATTGAATAATGTTAATTAAATGGGTGTGTTATATCAATCTTAGGAACTTTAAACTGGTAGCATGCGACGTCTGTAGACGTGTGTGATGACATTTTGTCAGGGTCGTACCGCATTCACCTGTACGCGCCACAGGTAACTCTTTTGAAGTAGCTCTCCTCCGAGGAGGAAGAAAAACGTCGCTGTTATTTCTAAGCGAGACGAAATTCAAACTGCTGTTCAACAACCCGCCAGATAAAACTGTGCTATAACAGATAAAGGAATTTGACACAACTGAATGTACGAATAACATGTAGAAGTATCAAGAGTCACACGGTAAGATTTACACGTGTTTTATATTTGGAAAGTCGATTGTTTTTTTCTGACAAAAAAATGGTGGACTGTCCGTAGATGGGACCGCCCACTGAGGCTGAACGTGGTGTCTAGATCTTGAACACACAGGTAACAGGTCAGGTAGGAGATCATCCAACGTGAACAAGTGGATGTTTAACCTATATTACAAGTCTTGAATAGATCTGTGTCATGGTAATCAACTACTGACCATCCGACTGACAGATCGTTAGATCTGGATAAATCTGACAGCTCAGCTGTTGCCATCAGTTCTGACATGTATCCTGTTAGCATGGTTAGTGTGTGCTAAAATGTACATTGACAAGTACAACAGACATCATGCAGTATCACTGCAGTGTAACACATCGTTTTCCTGTAATATAACACAGGTAATTGACATATTTCCACCTGTACGGAACGCAGGTGATCGATCAGGTTAGTCGGCTATTTTCAGCAGCACTGCCACTGCTGACAGCGACACTGACAGTGACAGTGTCAGCAAAGATTGAAAGAATCATCGCTATTTATAATCAATAAGGTGTGGGGATGATTTGTTGTTGTTAATTGTGTTGATTAGGGATGTAAATTAACGCTGGCCTACGTTATTTTCAATAGTCATTTGTCCCAATGTTAATTGGCTAACAGGTTGGATTTGTTCTACCAAGTGTCTACAGAATGTGTGTGTTTGTGGTGTGTGTGTGTTTGTGTGTGTGTGTGTGTGTGTGAGAGAGAGAGAGTGAACCTTAGGGCAAGTACTTGAAGTATAATAGCAATTAATTTTTATAGACACTGATAATTTTGTTTTAGTTGTTACCGTATCAGTTGAAAACATTTCATGAATGTGAATCTGATGACATTCAACATTACTTTAACCCTCTCCATGCTGGATTCAACCAAAGATGAGTGCTTGTATCCAATCCAACAACAAACAAAAAAAGCTGTATACATTTTAACACAACATGCATCACTACATGTAGTACATACATATTGACTTGAAACACATACTTCACACTTTCAATTGCTGGTTTAGAAGGCGGGTGTAAAATGTACATACCGTACATAAACTTGGTCTGCCTCTATATCATGTCTATGCCAAGGCTCCAACTTATTTCATACCTGGGAAGTCTTGTTCACTGAACTGTGCAGAAAAAATACCTGAAGACAAAAGAAATTCTACCTGACCAACTCAACTGATTGAACTTCAGGATGGTATTTTCTTGTATCATTGGCGTTGCTGCACTGCCTTACCAGTCTCATTGGCTGTGGTCATTGATTAATTTCACTGCAATATTGAAGTATATTCATCACATTGATCACTGTAACATGTAGGTTCTGAAGAGCTGGTTCAACTCGGGTGAGGCGAGTCTTTGTAGACTGGTACGAAGGTTGTGGTTGGAAAGTTGTACACATGAAGACTGTTGCAGTGTATGTGTAGAAGTAGTTGATTTTATATTTCTTGAGATATGTGTATTATAATTTATGGTCTAAGAAATGTGATCATTGTCATAAATGTGTACACTACAGTGACGTCAGAATCGGTGAATTGCAAGTTTGAAAATGGGTGCGGAAACAAATTAATTATTCATAATTGCACTCAATGCAATAACAATAATGTATAAAACTGGGAAATAAAAAGCCACTTGTTTCGTTATAATTTATTGATAATTGATAGATATTGATAATTTGTAAATAATTGATGACTTTACACAATTTGTAGCCATTTATAAATGTGTTGTCTGCATAGTGGTCAGGTACAATTGTTTTATCATGCTAAGTTTACCATGCTTCCTTTGAACCGGGATATATGAGGTTATCATTACACCATCTTAGTTATAAATTAAAATTTTAGAAGCATTCTGCTGTTCTAGTTTTGTCACGTATTGATGAAAGATTCCTGCTGTGATGGTTAAACAATAATTTACTGACTGTTCCAGTTTGTGAAATTACTGTAAATCATGAAATTAATGCGTCACTAATTTAATGCGACCTCTAGATTTTAGACATAAATGCGACACCAATAAAATGCGAATGGCCATGTCTCCGTACATGTTTTCCTCCAAGTCTTACCTTTAACGCGCAGCAATTAAATGTGACAATACAGCGGTTGCATTTTTCGCGTTAATATTCTGCTCGCATTAATTTCATGATTTACAGTAGCCCACGATCTTAAAATTGACAAATCTGACTCAAAATCTGCATTTTGTATGAGACTGCACGTGTACCTACGGTAACAACTGCGGTAACAACTGTGGTAACCACTGAGGTAACCACTGCGGTAATGACGCTGTGGTCAGACAACAATACCTTGGTCCTGCAGACACCTGTGCAGATCCTCGTTAAGATTACCTGTAAATAATACTAAATTGCTGCTATGAACTCATCGAAGCACGTAATGGGTTTAGGTGAAATGTTTGAGTTATGTAAATCTGGTTGGAGGTGGCGATAGGGTCGGCTGCCCCACTGTCAGACTGCTGCAACACACAGACCTTAACACATGTTTACGCAGATGCGGCTAAGCACTCTTGAAAAATGCAAGTATTCATTCCAGAGCAAAGTTGCCGTCTCATGGCAGGACTACAGTACTCTCAGATATCTCGCTTCCCAAGGCCACGCTCAACAACATGAATATGGAAATAATAGCCGATTGTTCAGTTTGATTGCGTAATTAATTGAGTACTACTAAAGCTTTGAAATGTGATCACCAACGTGTAAAATATGATATTCTGTATGACGCTTGTTCTCCAGAAATCTAGACTTGCTAGCTGCTCTAGCAGATATTTTGAATACACATATTTTGGTCAAAACAAGGTGTGACATAGATTATATAAGGTAGATGTATTTAAATGGTATTTTTCACATTTGTATGTGGCTGAATGGTAGAGTATCAGACATCAGAGATGACGTTTGAAACTGCACCTGCAGCCCAGTGATCAAATCTATAGGTACAATTTGTCAGTGCAGCTACGATAATAAGAATGCAATGACTGGACATAGTAGCATATTAATGTGTTTCAAAGTAATAATATATGTATATTAAACATGCCAGTTGCACATTTTCTTAATTATGAAATATTTATGAAATATATGGCAATATTTCATGACTATGATAATATTATCATCTTGGGTTTGTCAGTACCAACTGGTGCCGCATAGACTAAAATTACTGCAATACTATACTCTGCAGGTGTTGCATGCTTCATTTTGATATCAAGCAGTGATACACAAGACAGAAAATAAATCAAAGATTTAACATAATCAATTAAGTGGCATTCAAATGTTAATAAGGTATACCCTGATAACTGAAAGCGGATATTTTCAATCACCAGTGCCAATTATTAGATTCTTCATGCACTTCTACTTGGCAGCCTCAGGTAGTTAATCTTGCCGCAGTTTCAAACACTGTCAACAGCTTGGAGATCATATATCAGAGCACTTCCTCTAGACTCATTCCTTTAGTACCATTATTTCAAGAAACACCATTAGTTGGATGGCATTGACATTGTGTTGGTGTGGCAACAAGTATGTATTGTACAGAGCTGGCTTTCAATGCTTTTTGTAGTGTTGTATTGTATGTGGCAGAGTAGGTCAATTCTATCTAGATTAGATTGGATCTTATTATATTCTCATAATAGTTTGTATACATACTAAACAGCTGTATCATTTTGATCACTACATTATTCATTAAATTTGTTATGATAAAACAAAATCTACTCAAAATGCGTAACGTGTACAAATATATACGACTAATTAGGTCAATTTTGACACAAAGATAAATATGTTTTGTTGTGAAATTCCATTTATCGGCCAACACTTCTGTTGCTCACTGAAATAATGCATAATGACCTTTGACATGCAGTGTACATAACAGCTGTCACTCTATGTCACTGCGAGAAGGTGATATCTGCGTGCATACAGCGAAAACATGCATTCCTGCGCGAACGTTGGCAACCTGTAGAATACCAGCACCTCCATGACGTTACAGCAACTACTTCCCTGTCTACTGGAACATCTTCATCAGGTTTTGGTTTGCATTGACACAGGACGTGAGCGAAAGGAATAGAACTATTATTTTTTTGGCCATGAATTCAGTGTTTTATCTATATCAATTTGTTTCTGACATGAAGAAAATATTATGTTTTTGTGCTGCAGAATAATGAGAATTACTCTCAATTACATGTATATGTCTTTATTGTATTGTTGAGATACAATTACCTCTAGTTATATTCCTCTATTCAAAATTAATTATCTTGTATGATTATTGTTATCTTTTGAATACATGTTTCTTTACTATTATAACTATACTTGTATTGATCATCCGTACAATCTATTAAAGGTCAAATATAAAGTTCAACTTTCATACCCCTAAGGCCTAACCATGTCAAATATATGAACTTTTCTATCCGTTCATCTTCCCATCTTTATGGTAGTAATACCCATTAAAGCAAGTATTCCAAGTAATGTTGTGCATTACAGATCAACCCCATACTGATTGTCATTTACATATTGATGTCATATTGGTATTCAGATTATAACATTAGCTGAATTTGACGTTATTTGTGTCTAGGGCCAGTAATCTTGTATATACTGTGGCTGACTCCAGCAGGGGTCACAATGTTAATGGACTGTAGGGCTAGTTTGGTATCTATACACATGATGTAGGACAGCGTACTAAATTTGGTCTTTGGGGCATCTGAACATAACAGAATTGACTATTGCTTATTGCTAGTGTTGAAAAAACAAACCTATGTTAGTTTTGAAAGCTTGATAATATGATAATGCTATCATGTAAATAAAATAATCTAGTCTGACCATAATAATCATATAATGTTGTGTTGAGCCAGTTACTGATGAAATATTCAAAATGATAAAAAAAAAATATAAATGGACCTGGGTCCGAGATTAGAATTTTGTTAATAAAACGTCATGTTTTTGAGCATAAAGCGTTGAGCCACAAAAACGTTGAGTTGAGCCACAAAAACGTACTCAGAAAAGTTTTGTAATCTCAGAGCCTGATTATGTGAAACTAAAAGTAAGTTGTCAGAGAATCTTGCTATGCATTTATAAACATATCAAGGTAATTTCTGTCAAGGTTTGCATCTGCAGTTATAAATATATTGCATAACATTCTGGTCAATGCCATTTGGTATGATCATGATGTTGTAATGATATACATGCATATACCTCAAACATACTCAGTGTTAACTAAACCTGAATGGCCCTATACAATGTATACTGAACTGTATTAATAATAAAAGTTGTCTGCTTTGTATAATTTATATATAATACATTTTTGAGTGACATTATTCATGTAATCAGACAACAGATCTTGTTGTATCTTTTGTTCTAGAGTCATTATATTATTATTCATTATTATTGATAGATTCTAACCAATTCCTAGTGGAATGATGTGGATAGTAGTTGCAAGGATCTCCAAAAAGAAATCTATGAAAATCATTTATGAAAAATATTATTTTACTAATTAATGATATACGGATACAAATAACAAATGTTATGAATTTCTTTTAGTCCTTAGGATACCTTTACAGGGATATAAACTTACTTTAGAATGTACTCGCCCGAATAGTGACAACAATAACAAATGTTATGAATTTCTACTCGCCCTTAGGATACCTTTAACATTGGGAGAAATGGCATGGGCTAGCGGGCTAGTGTTAATATTTCGATCCCTGCAGTCTTCTCCATCAGTGTTCATGTCATGTGTACTAACGCTAATGTAGAGCCTCGCGTGTGGTGGCTCCACAACACCCCATGTAGGCCCTCACAGTGTCTGATCGTCAGTGTCTGTAGTAGAGAGAAATGCAGTGCAGTTGATGTGATCCAGGGATAGGTCATAAGCACACATCTGTGAAGACAACTGGATAATTAGCTGTGTATTTCAGGCAATCTCGGTGAGTTGTGTCAATTTCACGTATGCATGTTTATTCTTACATGTCCGTTTGGTCCTTGGCAATAAGATCTTATCCTCGGCCTAACAATGAAAATGTGCTCATTACAAAATAAAATAATTATGTAATGGACAATATTGTGGTATTTCTAAAATTATTATTTTTATTTCTTTATAAATGCGACTGGAACAGCTTGAATTTTAATATTTTCAAAGAATATTATTTTTTGGGGGGGTAAAAAGCTAGAAAGAGCTGGCATTATGCAATTTTATTGATTGTGCTCCTCATGGGCTTAGTAATCGATTTCCATCTCGGACATTTAGCGTGTTTGAGAACTGCATGTTCCCCCCTTTGTAGCTCTGCAGACTTCCTTGTGTTCCAAGACATTGCTTGCATAGGACTCATTCCATAGTGGAAATCATAACATGCCAGAATGCAGTCTATTATTAGAAGTATCAGATAAAATGTTTTCTTTGTCAACTGCAATTGTTTTTTGTTTTTTTTCTTTCATCTTCTTCAAATAGATGCTGGAAGATTATTTAAATAGGTGATCGTGAATTAATGACAATTGTCTTCCGTGTCATAAAAAACAACAACTGGTAAATATGCGTTTTATTGTGCCGAAACATACAGTAGTACGTGTCCTTGTGTGGTGTATACATATAAGGACATGCAGCTTAGATTGTAAGGTATTAGAAATTCAGGCTGAATAAGGGATTAACTCTGATAATAAGTGTTTTCTTATCATAACAATGGGGGACATACCTGGGTACCAAATTACACTCGGAAATTCATTAAGTATTCAAATATATGCCAATGCCTGGTCAAGTGTGCGTGATGTGGTTACATTCAGATGGCCGTCGTTGAGTGACAAGTGTGTGCCTCCAAGTGTCAGCATGGCTTACACTGGAGACATGCTATGAAATAGTGTTGATTATCATATACACCTATCTCTCGCCGGTCATTGTAGTAGTTACAAAAACAAAATAGAACAAGGTCATTCGGTAGTTTTCATATCCGTGCAAATCATTACAGGGATATAGATATAATCTTGTGTTTGATTTATGTTACGGATAGTAAATGGTTTTGTGGCGGCAAACTTTTAACGTGTCATGTTTAGGCATCAACAGTGATATGAATATGTTACATTGTTAGCCAGTCCTTGTGAAAGAGGAGGATTTGTGACTAGAATATGACTGTGTATACAATGATTCCAAACAATGTTGACACTTGACAAGTTGTGATAGATGTATATATATAGATTTTGTCTTTGTTAAATTGTCTTCGGTACATTTAAGGATAAATATGCCTTAATTTATAGGTTATAACTAGGATATATGTATTCTTAAGCATCTGAACAATGTTGACTCTTTGAGATGTACTGATGTATGCATAGGTGTACTTAGATCGGGCCTTTATTAACTTGTCTTTGGTACATTAACTTTAAGGATAAATATGCCTGAATTTATGGGTTATAACTAAGATATATATGTATTCAAAGCATGTGAACAATGTCGACGTATAGAAATGTACTGATGTATACATGGGTGTACTTAAATCTGGTCTTTATTAACTTGTCTTTGGTACATTAACTTTAAGAAAAGCGTGACAGTACAAGTAGAGGACCTGAAGAAGATTTGCCAGCAATGTCCAGGTCATAAAAGGATGGCTCTATGTGATTGAGAGTACTTCATGTAGGTGTCAAAAATGTTTATTGGCGTCATTGTAAAACATGCTTTATCACTAGTGCGGGGGTCGCTTTTATTGCGGTTGATGACAGGGTCACGGACAGGCCAGCAATTAACAATGGGTGTGCATGCATGCTGCAGTCTGCACATGTCAACACTATTAGGGATGTTTCAGCAACATTTGAGGAGGATAATAGTACCACATTCCTCTTGTACTGGCGAGACGGAGAGGACATCCGTCATTGACTGATGAGAATTACATGTACCGGTATGTGTATTGCCAGTGCAGGATCAGATATTTAGTACATAGAGGTGCATGGGCGTCAGATAGTTAGTACATAGAAGTGCATGGCACATAGGTTGTCTGTAGTAGTGTTGGGATGGACTACTGCAGATCTTGGCACATCATGCCCAGAGATTATGAAACATTTTTAAGGATGATTTCATGCTCAACTGACAGCTTTATTCACAAATTGCCATTTAATTTGAGCTTGAGTTATAATCTCTGGGCCCAAAGTTGTTTCACTTTTATCATATGTTAGTCAGGACAGTTATTTTGTGGGAAATATAAATGTTGCCAGCATGTTCTTAAATAAGTCCCCATATATAACATTTTAAGATTGAACATGAAATCGTACTCAAAAGTTTTGTAATCTCGGGGCCTGATGTCGCTGTCAGTATTCTAATAGGACCTTGTCGCCTAAAGGGAAATATTCCCAATGCGACGTAAAACTTTAATTCATTCATTCATTCTAATAGGACCTCTAGGATCTCTCTGGTATCTTCTTTACATTGAGAGAACAGTTTTATGTTGACTGATATTGGGCTAGTGTTTGTATGTCTACTGGACAGTTATGTTTACACTTTGTGGTATATGAAGTATGCAGTACATACCAGTGTTGTTTGTGGATTTAACATAGTTACAATGCATAGCTATTGTGGATCCTACTCCTACCATTAGCATGTCATTGTAGGATCACTAAATATGTAAGTATGCATATACAACTTTCGTACTAGTCTGTGCCCCGTACCAATCTTATACTAATACGTACTAATGTTCCTAATAACTAACCATGTCTAATTTTAATAGAACCGATTCATAAATCTAATAAATTGTGTAAGATTTAGCCATCTGAAAATGATGCGTATTTCAGAATTCATTGTAATTTTGTTGTTGTTAACTGACGTATGAATGATTTAAAGGTTATTGTTAGTCGCATGAATGTCGGAGCTTGTGTATGAAGTGAAGTGCGTCAAAACCTGTGCTTTTTTTTATGGGAGTATATCTCGATACCCGCTGGCTATGTTTGAATCAGAGTTGTTAACCCGTGGAGATACAACAGGCTGATAATGTAAATGAGTTTGTTTGAAATACTGCCAACAGGCTAGCTCAAAACTACAGCAAGTTTACTAGTATCTATTACTGATATTGCCTTGCTGGTATTTTTCACACTTGAAATCACTATTAAATATCCCACCTTCCCACATGTATCCTGATTGTCTCCCTCAAACCCAGCCATACATTGCCACATGGCAAAAAGATAGCCCCAGATAGCACATAGATAGTTCCAGATAGCACATACACTGTCGCATGTAGCACATTGAGAGTGCCATATAGCATATAGATGTAGCATATTGAGAGTCCCATGTAGCATATAGATGTAGCATATTGATAGTCCCATGTGGCATATTGATAGTCCCATGTAGCACATGTATACTCCCAAATAGAAAAGGCAAAATAAAATAGTGTGATGATCATGCTTTTGAGTGTGGATACAGTACATACATGTAATTTATGTGGATATTATTATTATTATTAATAGTAGTAGTAGTATTATTGCACATGGACAGCTTTACATAGCACATTGACGTCCCATATAGCACATATACATCCCATGTAGCATATAGGCATCCCATGTAGCATATAGACATCCCATGTAGTATATAAACATCCCATGTAGCATATAGACATCCCATGTAGCATATATACATCTCATGTAGCATATTGACATCCCATGTAGCATATATACATCACATGTAGCATATAGACATCCCATATAGCATATATTGACATCCCATGTAGCATATATTGACATCCCATGTGCATATAGACATCCCATATAGCATATATTGACATCCCATGTAGCATATTGACATCCCATGTAGCATATTGACATCCCATGTAGCATGTAGACATCCCATGTAGCATATTGACATCCCATGTAGCATATTGACATCCCATAGCATGTAGACATCTCACCTAACACATGATATAGTCCCAAGTAGTACAAGCCTGGTAGACAAGAAGGCGTGAGGGAATTAGCCCATGCCTAGCCGGGATCAATCAGCTCAGACATATCCTTGTATCACCGTCATTATATTGCACAGTTTTATGCCAGTTAATGCTGCCTTCATGTTCCCAATGAACAATTGAGAAGCCATCTGTACTGGATAGTGTATGTGTCACAGGCAAGGACAGATTGCACGATATCATTGTAAATTGAATTATGTTATGTTGTGTTTTTCATGTAATAAGTCTATTTCCATGCAAGCTTTGCATCATTTAGAAAACATTTGTTCAGTGCGCCTCATCAATTAATCTATTTTGTAACTCTATTTATAACTTTATGTGATGTTTTAAGTTCTCTACTCTACCTGGCAGCTGTGCTAGAAGGCTGAGTATGTTTCACGTTTTATGTTTCTTCTTAAACGTAAAGCTAAAAATGTTTTTCATATCCATGTGGTATGGAAATTTTGTCCTAAAATAAAACCTATTTGCAATCATAAATCTTACGGAGTAAAAGTCCTGTATCCTGACTTGGCACGCGTAAGGAATATCACGATGGCTTAATTAGAACTCCCGGTAATAGATTCTAAATGTCGGAAAGTAAAAGGTTATCTCATGCCATCCGCTTCGTTAATCACCTGAAGATTTCGGAGCACGTCGGACAGCTTGCAGTGTTGTTGACTCGAAACTTTAACGCTAGTTAGTGAAAATAAATATATTTGTTTAATGTTACCATCATCGGCTGGTAACTGCAAACAAGACTTTGCAGGGTAAGAGAAGCTAGCCTTGTTTTCGGAGATGGTGTCCTCGATGTGATGGAACGTTTGTGGTTCCTCTAAGCAAAGTGAGCTCAGATGGAGGTTTGTCCCGTCCTGAAGCATGTGCTCGCCTGCCTCTCGTTGTGAATAGAAAGCTTCTGCCAGGTCAATATTGGTTTATCTTTGATGACATGCTTTATTTGTGCAGATTCACCTTGCTCAGGACTAGTGACCTTAGAAAATGGCAATATTGAAGCTTTACTTTGTTTTATACGAGAGCTTCTCTCTGCTGGGAGGTTAGGTTTGCAGAGCTGGTTTCCTAGTAGTGGCCACATTGATACAAACAGTCTTCAGCTTTAATCTTTACCATGTTTAGTGTTCTCTGTGGCTTATAGACAAACTACGAAACTGGAAATATTTACAATTACATGTTCACCTTATTGGTAGTCTTGTTTCTCTTCTAGAAGGATGTTTTAATTGAAGGAAGTTGATGGAATTTGTGAAAATAGGTATGAACATGAAGTACCTTGCTGTTCAGAGATGCTAAATGACAAAACAAAAAAAATCATTAATGTTGTATTCATTTTGAGATTATTTATGTAGAAATTAATCCGTTTCACATTAAGACTTGTGTGAACAATGAACAGGTGACCTTAATGTGAAGTAGATCCCAATGTTCAAAATGAAATACTGTTTATACTGTTATATATAATTTATATGATAATTTATATGATAATCAAATTTAGGAATGGAATTATCTGTATTTATAATTAAGACTGATGTGAACAATGAACAAGTGACTTTTTCTTCTCACGTGAGGTCGATGTTAAAAATGAACTGTTCATATGATAATCAATATGTTTACATGCACAATGGAAGGGTACTTGTACCCTGGTAGTAAGTGTACTTATGTGTGGCAGTGATAGCTACTTATACCCTATGTCGGCACAGTACACACACTACTGTGTTTGACTATGCATTTGCTGTAATTGGATTTTAATCCACACGTCTAGAATGGAAATATTATTATAGGGCAATATTGGAACAACCTGTTTGTTGAACAAATATGCTATCAATAGTAGCTTTAGTTATCAACGACTGTCAGTATATATATATGCTATGACTGTGCTATTAGGTGCAATATGCTACTGTCAGATTTCTAAGTGGGAACTTGAAGATCATGATGACACCAAAGCCGATGACATTCTTGTACGATATAAAGTTGAACTGTATTATTTGAGATTGTGTCTTGCAAATAATTAATGACAGATAGACTCATCTTGCAAATTACATATGTTTTAACGCATAGAGCCTAAGAGGGACTTCATATTGAGCTTGATTTATCAAGACATTTCATAAAAATAGATTCCCGCAGCGACGTTAAACTCCATATTAACTCAACCGTAAAAATACGAAATACTGTATGCACATCTTATTTATTCAATTCATCATCGTCGCCTATGGGTGAAAAATTCCGCTGCGATGTAAAGCATTAGTTCATTCATTCAGTATTCAAGTTATCCCAACTAAATTAAGAGTTGTGAGGGAATATAAGAGTGGTGCCCTGAGGAGGAGGGAGGATGGGGATGAATCCCTTCATTGTGATCCTAATTCATGCAATGATTCACCTCCACAAACAAAGCTGTCTGTCGTACAGGTTTACATGCAGCGTGTTTGTAAAGTAAACGTAACTAGTTTAGGTAGTCTGCGGTGTGTACACACGTCTCTGTGATGCTCACAGGGGTTAAACAGCAGGTAACAGTGCTGGTAGCTTCTCCAGTGTAACACAGCACAATACATATTTATCTGGAGGTGTCGCTGACCGTGTTGATGGTAAGGAGAGATATTGTTAGGTTATTGCTTGATGGGTTTGTGTTTCATCAGCTGTTGTCTGAAATCTTAAGAGGATGTGGAGAATAAGATTGTGATCAGTGATATGTTGGTAATGCATTTCAATCCAATGATCAGTTGTCATATCTACAAGATCAGAAAACATAATTGGTCTCTTTCCTATCCTTTTTTCTGTAGAATTTCATTTCAGCAAAATGTGAAAATATGTTTTAATGAAACCTGAATTAAAATAATTATATAATCTGCATATATGTATATATATATATATATTTTGTTAATACTTTGACATAAATGGCATTAAACCTTTTTTTGTGCAAAACTTTCCATATCAATGCTTTAAAAAAAAATCATCCTGAGTAATGCTCTGTCATCACATTTGTCCAGGTCACACTGACCTGTTGCCACTTTGAATTCACGTCCTTTGTTGATTATTTAACAACACCCAGGCTGCACTAATGGACATGTGAGAACGAGGAAATGTTTGAGACAACTCACAAACCTAGTAGAGACATGCATCTGGCTTCTTCATGATCACATCTAGTATGACCTACTATATTCACTCACTCACTAGTATGACCTATGACCTGGAGGAACACGTAGGATGTGCAGGTGAAATGTGTGTCATATCTATCTCTGATGTCGGTGAAAAAACACATATTTCTTCGACTTGATATTAATTTTTTCTTCCTTTTAATTGGGGTTTAAAACCACTTGTGAGCTTCAACTGTTTAGGACAGGAAGAAACCCGCAACATCTGTAGCGCTGAATGTTGCAGTAAACCTGAGACAACCAGCTGGTACTGACAGAGCACAAGGATAACTGATTGTGATATCTCCTAAATTGATTGTCGCATATGGATGAAAGATTCCTGCTGCAGCATAAAACAGGAACTCGTTCACTTCTAGTTTGAATTTGTTTACTAGTTATATTTACAAATATGTTATATTTACAAAAATTAAATGATTACTTAATTATGAATTATTGATATATCTCTTTACACTACATTGATTCTCATTAGTAGTAGTGTCAAGTACTCGTAGATAACCTTTAAAGGGCAAAATGTTTGTCATTGAATACAGGTAAATGGACATGTAGGTAAATCATTGTGAGATATCCATATTCATATTTACCGTGCCTACACTACGAGCTGTTTGTAAATCAATCTATGCAGGAATAGTATTGAACTGGGGGCCGCGGACACACATATTAATACTATTTTACTCTCAGACACTTCTCGATTTATTTGCACAGTTACTTAAGCATGTAT
>JAUTBV010096138.1:0-16990 GCA_032361325.1 Lepetodrilus fucensis
GTAGCGTTATTACTATTAGTGGAGTTATTGGTAGCATTATTACTATTGGTGGAGTTATTGGTCGTGTTATTAGTGGAGTTATTGGTCGTGTTATTAGTGGAGTTATTGTTCTTGGATCATTGTGTATTGTAACATTGCTTCTCATCCCATCACGTCGTCACCTATGGGTGAAATATTCCCACTGCTAAGTAAAACATATATTCAATCAAATCAAAAGAGAGAGAAGAAAATAAAAGAAAGAAATTAAATGAAAATTTACTTGGCCTTGTGCTACAGACATAATACTGGTCCATGATTAACTCTCTCCCTGTTGGATTAGGCACAGGTACAGCTATTTAGGGCATCTGCAGTTGCCTACAGCAAGGAGAGTGTTAACTGTTGGCACTCGTTCGTTCCAAACCATATCACTCATCTTGAGATCATCATTGCTTGAGTGGCGCTGACTAACTTGTCAATCTCATTGCTTGATGGGCGCCGACTAACTTGTCATGAAGGATTACCAGCACTGTGAAGCCTTGCTTATCTTTCCACATTAATCCTTCATGCCAAGCCATATTAGATCAGGCATCTGACCATGTCTGGTTTTGTTCAGAACGTTGGCTGGCATGACATACGACTGCTGTAATCTTCAGCGGGCTTTAGGGGGAGGTAATCTTCTCAAGTTTGGGTTTGGTATCGAGTCCGGCCATTTGGATCCGGGTCGTTTGGATCCGGATCCATCATCGGACCGAGGGTGTTGTGATGTCAGCCAGGCGTGGACCACCTTGGCCGTGTTCCGGGAGAAAACAGATCATCACCGGAACACATTGTTCTGCAGCTTGGAGTCCTGTCAAGGAGGCGGCCATATTTAGATTTATGTACAAATATGCCACGGTCCTGATTACCTCGGCTTTTGGTCGCTGCTCAAATACAGATATAATGTGAGCCGTCGGCCAATTAATGAAGGCAGTAACCATGGAAATAATGCGATTAACGTGGAAAAAAATGCCGAAGTCCGGAGAGTGTTCACGTTTGACAGGAATCGTGTTTGGGGCGTTCTTCAGCACCAGCGCACAGATCACATTTGCCACGGTTCACAGGTGATGTAATTATAATCAACACATGCTCAGACGGACGGGGGTGGGTTTTTTAAGAAGCGTTTCCCGACTAGAAGGAAAATGATAAAGATAGTCAAATCTAATTTGAAGACTGACAGACTTCTCATGATGAGCTGAGGTGACTCACTAGAATACATCTGCCGACATATTTCACCCCAGACTTCCTCCATGTTTTATGCCCTCAGCAGAGGAGGCCAGGGTTGATGCTATGCATTTTTCCATCTTTGAGATTACCCATTTTCCGAGTGACAGGTTTCTTTGGCATGAAAGACTCCCCATTTCTGTCGTGTTGGACCTGAGTCTCTCATACAGAATGGCGTATCTGTAATTTCAACAAAAGGCGACTGATGCATTTCCTCTCCATATGATAATGAGCTCTAACGAAGTTAACAGGACTTGGGGCAAAGGTGTCAATTCGGGGGTTTTGATTTGCAGACTCTGTTGAACTGGGACAAGGGATGGCACATCAGGAAATAACATCGGAAAGTCTGTTGTGGTGTTGCTGGGGTCTTTCCTGAGACTGACAAAGGCCAGCATGAACTTCCATGAAAGAAGAAAAGGCGCTGCATGCCCAAGTGTGAAAGTTGGCCAATTAGCTATAATAGATAGACTGCCATTTGGACTGATTAGGGCGCGGATTGATGGCCCAATCGTCTTGATTATCTCCATTTCTTGCGACTCGCTCCTGTGTTTTACGTTGTAATTGTTCGTTTCTTTCCTCGAGGGCCTAAGTTGGGAGGACTCTAGACTAAACGCGGGTCAGGCCGGGTGATTGGCAGTATTCCATGTTAGCCCCTCGGGGCAAAGGTTACAACAGTTTGCTTTGTTCTTAGGGGACGAGTGGCGGCCCCACACTGTTGCCAGAGCCATTGTGAGTGCGAACAAGTCCTCCAAGTTGTCATTATAGTAAGCTGCTTCCTGGCGTCGTGATTAGGACCCAGATGATGCTCCGACATCCAGGGTGACGCCTCACAAAGGACACGCTCGTCTGATACATATTCCAAGTGTCAATTTCGTCACCATGATTCATTCTTTGCTATTAGGACACTTTTTGAGTAGCCTGACTAGTGTTAATTTCCACAATTATGAAAGCTTGGCGATGATTACGAGAGGCTTGATGACAGGTCTATTGTAGGCGGGATTCCGTCCGTGGACGGTCGTATTGTTTCACGTGCGAGGTGATGTACAGGTTGTGACATCGACTCGCTCTGCTAATGGTGCTCCAAATTCGTTAGAGCCATCTTAATAGAAACTATGATTAAGCATATTGTCAAACATGTTCAGAATCTATCAGCCTTTGTCTATAAATTCTTCTCTCTGTGCTAATATTTATTTTAAATATTATGTTTTATCTTTTGACATCAAATTTAATCCATATTTGAAAATTTTATTTCAAAATATTAATTGTATTCATGAAATATATATACTAGTAATAGTTGATACGGTTGATTTTTGTGACCAATTTTCTGTTCAGTGTTATTGTTAATGTTATTGTAGTTTTCAATTTTCTCACAATGGAAATTTTGTACACTTTTGAAGGTAAATTATACACCTAAAGGTTTACATGAATACACTGAAAATGGGTAGGCAGGTCTGGTGAAAGATTACTGCAGCTACGTTAAACTCCATATTCACTCACTCACTCACACTCAGTACAATTGAGGCAGGAAGGTGGTACAGGAAGGTGACATACAACAAGTAATGCAATCAGCATGGCATGAACAAGCTGTCAAAATACTGTCTGGTAAGCCCGTCTCAAATCTGGGTGAAAGTTCCCAAGAGAAAACCCAAACGAAGAATGATGCCATAGAAAAATAGGCTAGCGCCCCTCCCCCTGTATCCCTGCATTCACTTCATTGCATATCTTTCCTTCATTGTTCTTCATGGCATATCTTTCCTTCATTGTTCTTCATGGCATATCTTTCCTTCATTGCTATCCCAGTGCTGCCAGTAAACCTTTCAGGCAGGACATTAAAATTAAATTTATTTACAATTAAACGTAAATCAGATTTTACCATGAACAATTAATATTGTGTGGTTTTGAAATGGTTAGGGTGTAACTTTTCTGCAGTCATTCCCTTGGAACAGTAGCTTGGTTAGTGATGATTTAGCTCAGACTTGGTAGTATTCAATCAGCCAAGTCCAGCAGAAGGGAATAAGCCGTTAATCAAGATTAGACGAGACTTTCTCAATATAAAGGTTCTAATTTGTAATCAAAATATCTGATGTTTAATTATAACATTATAAATGGCCACACTAGTATTTCAATTACTTGGATAAAAGGTTATCTGATGTTATGCAATGTTTATGGTTTTGAGGGCTTCCATTGCCATGGTTTGTATTGGTTAGAATTATGAACTATTCTTGTTACACCCCAACTAGCATTACTTGTGACACTTTCCATTTGTGAAAGTAAATTAGATTATGTCTTTTGATGTTTAAACTTTCTGAAAGAATCTTGAAACCAATTAAAAAAGATAATAATATAATTTAAACTTTCTACTAGGTGAAGACATTTTAAGTACCAACCTGATATCAATGAGAAATTGTGTTTTATTTTTGAATTATTTAAAAAACAACAATATCTTTCTCAAAATGTTTTATCCATGAAATGGCTGTAAAGGCAATTTTGTTTTAATTTGAGTATGAAAGTTTAACTTTAGTATCGATGGAAACCAATGTTTCTGATTCTCTGTAAAATATCTTGGTGGCAGCAGTTTTGTGCTATGTGAAATATTTGTGGCATTTATTAAAATGGATTTACTACAGATTCTGGATGACATGATTCTATCTAGGAATTTACCCTCCATGAATTGTAATGGACACAGCATACTCACAATGGCCAGGCACAATCTGAAGACATACCATGTTTATAACTATATCTTGGGGGAAATAAGTTTTGGAGAAGAAAAAAACAGAAAACATTTTGATGATTATTTTTTGTTTGTTCCAGAAATACTTTGGACCTAAATTTAGTTATTTTTAAATGTACGTGATTACTTTTCTGTCGTAGTTCTACATGATGGTATTGCCTGACTGATAATGGATTAATGTCAGTTTTAATCATCCATGATTTTGGTGTGTCATATTTATCTTCTTTGGGTAATCATTTGCTAATGGTCAGTGCAAATATTTAGGTCTTAGGACCGTAAAGAAAAGAAAACCAATATTTTTTTCTTCTTTTCGTCGTTGTGTATTAATCACAGTGATTGTGACATCACTGGCGATCTTCATCTTCATGTGTGGATCAAGCAACTTGTGATTGGAAGCATTATAGTGTTTGTCACCATCCATCCATCACATGTTTAATTAAAAAGGACAAAAGACACTTATCTGTGGATTGGGAGGGATCATGGCGGGGCTAATATCGCGCGCGACTGATGAAGATGTTGCGGACCCTCACTTGATGAGTCTTTGTCTCGCCTCAGCTCCGTCTTAAAACCAGTCTTCTTCTTCTTGCCCAATGGCAAAATAGTCGCCTGATTAAAATGATTGTTTTTGATTCTATTGTCTGTTGCCATGATTTATTGGCGAGGGGAAATATTGTATTGGCGTCGGGGTGCGATATGGAAATGTGTGGAGGTCTCGTCACTGGCTGAGGGCGGCCCGCTGGTCGCAGAGTGTCGATGATCACATAGGGAGCTAATGGCGAAGCGTGGAGGCCATTATTAACTATTGAACCGCGACTTGTAGGAGTTTGTTCCTCATGCTCTCTATTGTCTGTCCAAATTGCTCAAGAACTATCATCCTTCGCAACACGAGAGCTTAATCACCAACGGCCCGTGACCGACGGTCTTCTCACAATGACAGATTTGCATATTTGTTTTTAAGACTTCATTTCAGGACGAGAGATAGCGGGGATGCAAATGAGGCTTAAATATCGGCGGGCGTGTTTGGGACGAGTCTGCACCCCTCGTTGGTGTATTGTCTCCCAGCCCTGCTGCAACAGTCATCAATTTGAAGAGGATGATTGATCGGCATAAAACACAAAGAGGGACCCGGGACATTTCTGCCACGTTAGCTTCTCTACAAGACAGTAGCTTGGCCTTCCTCCCCATCACTGTGTTGCTTTCTTCTCGGGGTAAATGATTCGTTTTGTGTAGGAAATGCGCCTTGTGCAAAATCACACCACACGACGAGAAGGCCAAAGCACTTTGCCATTTGCAGCGGCTTTTGTCACTTTATATAATATGAGTTGTGAGCCATACTTTGTAGACAGGTCTATTGTTCTGGCGTCTTCCACGATATCTCAATAATCACTTCCTGGCCGGTATCATCGCAGGACAAAGGTAGCATCATGATCAAGTGTATCGGGGTAATCTTCAATATCTTTATTTCTCGAGATTGGCATTGTACTATTAACAGAGCCTCTCAGATCGAAATTTAACCCAGTTCTCTGCAGTAACTTGGGATAAGAATTACATTTATGAGACGGAACAATGGCGAGGTTCAAGAAAGTTCAAATAATAAATGTCATTCATAATGGTGTAATTATTATTATTATTTAAAAAAATGTTTCTTATAAAAAAAAAAATTGGAAAAAAAAGTTTCTGTAGATCTACAAAGATTGTCTTTCCCATTATAGAAATGAGAACTCGAGTACGGATTTCTCTTTGATTTCTTGTCTGATCCACTGTTGGCTGATCTCCATGGCTACATTTCCCTGTCTGCAGATTGCGCCAGGTGAGAACTCACCTGTTGATGAGGCAGCCAGCAGAACAATGTCATTCAGGTGCGTTGCCGCAGTTACCTGGATGCACAGGATTGCCATTCACGCGTGATAGTCAATCACTTGGCGGGTTCCGCCACGGCGGTCGAGATAACATTGTCCTGCCGTGAGGACAATTGCCACGCGTGCCGCCGTAATCTGTGTTTGGCCACAAACTTATCCCCTATTGCGTGAGGGTTGTCAAGGCCTGGCAACTGTGTCATTGGGGGGTGGGTGCGTCTCTGGGTGGATTACTGATGATTTATAGGTGGTGGAGGGGGGTGCATTGAGGTGGGTTGAGGTCGTGGACGAGGGAAATTAATGAGTTTTCAAAGAATTTTAATGTTGATGTGTGCAGAAATGGAGTGTGGTGTAGTTGGTGTTTACAAATGATAGTGTAAAAAAATTACTTTTATAAATATTGTGTTATACAATATTATGTCAACATTTTCTTGTTATTCTGTTTTGTAAAACAAATGGTCAGAGATTTGAGGAAATTCACAACCTGTAGTAGTGTTACAATATTTTTGTACATGCTTAATTATTGTTATGACACCGATCAAAAGTCGCCTCCATATACATGTTATTTATTTGAGAGTCCCATCATCCAAGCTTCTGTACCACATTTCTATAAAAAAATTGACGTCATACTGCCAGTTCTCTGAACCAAGTCAGACCCTGTTGGACAATTGGACCCTCGGCAAGTGAGATCAGCAGACAACACTTCAGATCAGCTGCGGACAACACGTTGCCGTGATTACGTCTTGTAATGAGATTGGAGGACCACATGTCCTGGCCGTGGTGACCTGGGGGACCGCGGCGGGACCGTGAGGGTAATCTTCCCCCAGACACATCAATCTCCATCTCGGGTCCATTTGTTGATGAGCTTGTTGACACACGGCTTTATTGACCAGCTCGTATTTGCTTTTTCTCCCCTCTGCTGCAATCTCCCTGAACAATGTAGCTGCTGAGTGAATATGGAGTGTATACAGAGCAGATGTGACTGCTGAGTTTTGTGTATACATGACAGATCTAACTGCTGATGTTTTTGTATACAGAGCAGATGTAACTGCTGAGTTTTGCGTTTAAACGACTGATGTAACTTCTGAGTGTCGTGTATACATGGCAGATATAATTGCTGATGACTGTAACTGCTGAGTTGTGTGTATACAGAGCAGATGTAGCTGCTGATATTTGTGTAGAAATGGCAATGTGTATACATGACAGATGTAACAGCTATGGGGTTGTGTATTAATGGGAGATGTAACTGTTAGGGTTGTTCCTTCATAGAGGGCTCATGTAACTGCTGAGGATTGTGTATACATGAGGGATGCAGCTATTGAGCTGTTTGTATGCATGGTAAATGTAACTGCTAGGGTTTGTATATGCCTGGCAGGTGTAATTGTAAAGCTTTATCATGCAGTACTTTTCATCACTTCATACACTTGACTGATTGTGCAAACCTTGACAAAGTATAGTAGCTATTATTCCAATATTACCACTTAAAGAACTGTTCAAAATTGATGGTTCTTTTTTTAAAGTTGCTATTTGTTTTATATTACATTTTGTGCATTGTTTGGTAAATTTGTTTTTACCAACTATCAAGGTTAGCTTTTGCATTATGACACAGATACGTGCTACTTCATCATGTTCTTGATGATTATTTCTTGGTTATTTTAGTTTCTGTCAGTGCAATTATTTGATATATTATTAAAGTCTGCCAATGATGAGTCCAAATACGGACATTTCGTTGCATTAGAGAATTAGTTAAACAAGTCAATGACAATGACTATGATGAGTTGATGGATGAAATACTGACATGATACATCACACCACAGTGGCCAGGGACAGCAACTCTATACATCACCTGTTCCAGCAATGTTCAGAGCAAGTGTCCAAGCACAAGGAATCATGCGCACATTGGTTCCGCTTGGCTGGGTGTCTTTGATTTATGTGTTTTACTCATCATATCAAGCCAGCCAGCACAATGCAATAACTCAAACCGCAAACAAAAAACTGAAGCCCGAGAAATTGCATGAAAATTTGCAAAACTGTGAAATGTGAGAAGACTGGATGTGGTGTGCTGAGATAACCTTGAATGGTTTGCCACCTCAATTAGCTTAAGTCTGCACGGAACTGGGGACGTTTCACTAAAACAGCATTAGCATACCATGTCTTGCGGAAGCAATATTAGCCTAGTAATTGCTGAATATCCTGTACGGTACAGATCTTGATCCATTTGTGACTGACGTTAAACAATATCCATTTGTGAGAATTGCTTAAATAAATAAGTATCATTGTCAATTTCTTAGAAATGACAATATTGTAATACTTTTTTTTTATGATAGTTTTATGTGAGATTTGATAAACTGGTCCCCAATACAGAGATGTCCTTGCATGATTCAGACCCCAACACGCCCCCTCCCCTGCCCCCCAACACATCCAGCCCCCCCCCCCCCACCCCCACCTCCGTTTTGTGGGTAGGGCACCGATGCCGTGGCCAGATGGCAGGATAGACTGTGCATAAATCATTGGCTTGATTGTGCTGGGCGAATCTCTCGGATGACAGGTCACAATAGGATGTTCCCCTGGGTCGAGGGTCTTTTTGCATTTCAATGAGAACGTCTTAGCAGACAAAGAACGGGCCAAGCTCCGAAAAAATTATTCGGCAAACTTTACGGAACAATTGAATCAAGACGTGGATGGGACTAGATGCATCTTAATGAGAAAACTTCATAACAAATGTCTTTTTCTTAATGGGACTTTTTTCTTTGTCTCCAATTTTTTTGTACTTTAATTCCTTTAGGATTTTTTATATTTTTATCTTTATGACTTTTAGATGTATTGTCTTTTGTGAAATTTATAGTATGATCTCGGTTAAAACCTACAACAATGTATTCATCAAAACATTTAATAAAAGAAAATATAATAATAAAAATAATAATAATACTGTCCACATATTATTTATGTGCTATAGCCATGCGCAAAGGCATGCTGAAAGTGCTAACATATTTTCACAATGTTTACCTTCTCAATACCCTGGGGAGTATACAACCCAAGCTGCCATGCAAGGCACTAGAAGGTTTACATTCACAATTCCATCTCGTACCATTTTCACACTTTGCTTTTAACACCAACAAAATGTAATAATAATATCCACCACCCCTAAGCTCATAATGGAATAAAAATAAAGTTCCCTAGAAGGATTTCCATGGTTTTATACAGCCTCATGTGGGTGGTAATAATTATACCATAAAAACTTGCTGGGTATTATTCTATATCAATGCAACTTGTGCCAGAATTCTCATGTTACATTGTGCGAGGGTTCACTCTGGTTCTCATTCGCATTCATATGTTTAATGTGGCCCCACTGTAGGCTCGCAATGTGCCATTACTCCCATTATTAGATGTCTTCATCCGGGCATATACATTTTGTTATTGACCAATATATTATACAGACCTTTAGAAAGTTTAATCTTTGATGTTTGAATTTTAGTACATAATAATTTCTTTTAGTAATTACTCTTAATAGATGCAGCATATAATTTGAGATTTAAAATATGTTCGCAATATTTTCTAAGATCTAAAGGTGTTGAAGTTGTAATACTATGTGTTCAGAAAGAGTTGGTTAATATAAAATGTCTTAAAAATATCTTTAAAATATCAGTTTTCATTTTTACTTATAAGCAGAAGAAAAAATACCATTTACAAATTTGTAACCAATATGATTATAAATAAACATGAACGTGTAAAAACGAACATTCAGTAAATATGGTATTAATGAGAAATATGAACTAAAAACAACACCTTGTTCATGGCAGCGAGCTTATTCATTGGCAGACAATACATTAAGAAATTGGGTTAATTTAGTTTTAATGGCCACCGATAAGAAAAGAAAACTTCTATTACCATAATTAATCAGCTTTAGTCTATTATTCCCAGTTAGAATGCTGTGTGCCTCCTTGATACCATCAGACAGGTTTTTGATACGTGACCGGTAGTTTGTGACCTGGGCAATATAATTTTGTCGGAGTGCCAAGGAGAGTTATTATTTAATTAGCGAGAGGAGAGTGGAGGGTCATTTGACAGGTGGTCACTCCGAGGCTGACCCTGGCCCTTTACATCACGCGGTGAAACAACAAGCACCACTCAGCCGATGGTAATACGCTGTTTCAAGGGCTGCTTGGCTATTGTAGTCTACTGCCTTAAGGTCAGCGTGTCCCGGCCAGACAACGACACAGACCTTATCTTAGGGTCATTTCCAAACTGAGGCACTTCACTCAACAACTGGCACTGACTTAGTTCAAATTCAAATATTTGCTCGATGACGTGGCGTAGATCTGTAAATACCAGACGGTTATGGAATGGCAATATGGCTTTTATTATATGCAATTAAGGTTGTTTTTGTAGTTCTGGAGCAAATGTATTCCTTAGAAAAAGAATTAACAACTTGTATCATAGTATTGATATTCATTTATTATTCTGATGAGTGTTATTTTGAAAGTATACACATGGCATGTTTTGTCTTGAGAAAGAAGATGGCAGAAATTCTGCTTGTTTTTGCACCAATTCTATGCAAATCAATCTGTCTTAATTCATTTGGACTTGATGTTTTACTATGAAATAACATCAGCATTGATGTCTATTGACATGTACGAAAATAGGAATGATTAATTCATGAAAAAGGTTCATTTTGATGTGAAACAGTTCCACCAATTTCTAATTCGCGCCTTTGAGGTTCAATTGAATTGTGCGCCATGTCATTGTCCCACCGCGAGCATGTTGGCGATTCTCCATGCCAATTTCATGCCCATTTCCTTGTGATTACAAACTGGTCAATAGCGGCGTCTTTAATCTCGCCTTGTCAGATGTTGCTCAATTGAATCAGTCTCGCCCTTGCGCCGACATTGTTGACCAGTGCCGCCAATAAATTGTCGCTGTAACGTGGTTAACAGTTAAATGTGCTACAAATGTCCTGACAGGTGGCCACAGTATTGGTCAGTGGTCGGGCGCCATTGTCTCACCAACATCTCCTAATTTGGGGCGGCTACAAGTTCCGCGATTGTTGCTGACGGGCAGTTGTCTGTCCCTTGCAAGATCTCTTGTTTAGACCCATCTGGTGAAGAAGTGTGACAGAAAAGATGGACAGAGGGACAGACCTGTGGACAGAGATTGTCCGGGTCGCTGGGCCACGTCACTGATGAGCCGTCAGTCTGTCCACTGCAATGATTAAGACTTCCATACAGGACACACAGCCAATCGTCGTGAGAGCCACCGTTAGTGCTCCCGTTTAGCGTAACATCATCTTCTCTTTAGTCATCCAGACATTGAAATTGAGGAAATATTTACAATAGTTTGATGCTTGGTCAACTGCGCGCAGACATGGATTATTGCAAATTAATGTTTGTCATTGCACATCATGCTCAATTTTACAATTTGTAGTAATATTGTTTTTGATTGCATTTTAGATCAAATTTGTTATTGAAGAAATCTCATTGACTGGACACTTCTGATCATGTGCACAGCTAAAACCTTTTTGTAAATCTTTCCGTGATAGATATTTTTGACAAATAGACTTTATCACTTTTGTTTTAATAAATACAAAAAGTAATTAAAAACAAATATATTATTGAAATTAGTTATTGAAATTAAATGATTTAATTTGAAAGGAAAATTTGTTGCAGTTACAAGTCTTGGAACATTACTTTTACAATCCATTTGGTTAATTATAATTTGCTTTTGTGATGGTTTGCTTTTTGAATTGCTGTAACGTGAGCCGGCCTCTGAGGACTATTTGTGTCCTCCTGTGCACCGTTGTCCTCACTGAGCCCAGGACGTCCTCCACTAACCTTTGTAATGACCTGAAATTTTAAAACACAACCGAGTGAAAAGAGTCGTACAAAGCTTTAATACTAGAGGACATTCACCTCACCCCACCCCCTTGCCTTACCCCTAACAGGTTGGTGGGGGTCAACAGGTGGTTGGATGCTGGAGGGAGGGCGTCAGCCATGGAGGGAGGGGGGTAGGGAACGGGAGAGAAGGGGGACAGATGGTGCAGCCTAATCCCCACCCCTGTCAGTGTAGACTTAAACACCCCCCACAGGCACTCTCACTCCCACACTATTGTTCTCCCAGTATTGGGCCCAATGCCCGTGCATTGTCCCCACGGTGCCCGTGTATTGTCCCCACGTGGCCTGGATCCAGTTTCAGGGATCGGGACATATACACAGGCCGGAGTTTAATATACAACCTCTGTCTCCGAGAACAGACCCGACATGCTCATGTCGAGGCTACTTCTATGTCTGCAGAGCCTGGGTGCTTTGATGTAGAGATTAATGTATTCATGATGGGGATTATTGTTACTGCAGTTTTTTTGCTTGTTCAACTCGTTGTTAGGAGGCTGTTATTATGACTTTTGTTGGGAGATGTTGAGTGATGGGTGTCTGATAGCACACTATTTGCTTCAGTGTAGCCGTAAGATCTTATTTTATGGTTTCTGTTTCTTTATTGAAAATGGAGAGGATGATCCGAGATGACAAGTAAATCTGCGTAGCCCTGTATTATGTGAGAAAATAGATTGAAATAAGCAAACTGTCCCATCTGTGCCTCGTATAGAAAACACTGTCATTATTTTGTATATGAGATGGTGGAGATCATGTTGTATCTGAATCTGGCATTGTGTTGTGTCTGAAATCTTTGGCATTGTGTTGTGTCTGAAACTGTTGAAGGGTGGTAATGCAATGGTTGGACGTGGGAGCCAAAGGTTCCAGTTAAAGTCCTGCTCCAGGAGCATGGAATCAATGTTCGCGAAAGTTACCTTTCTGACGCGATATTGATAGGATGCGCTAACTGTAGCGTGGCAATACAGTTATCATCCTTGTCTGTCAGTACCAGCCGGTGCTCACAACTTTACTGCAACATTCAACACTACGGATGTTGCAGGTTTCCTCCTGCCCTAAAACTGACAGGTCGTGATATAAATGAAAGAAAGAATCTTGAAAAAAACGGTTTTAAATCCCAATTAAGAAAAGTTAAGAACAATGTTGGCATTATATTGTCTGAAACAGTGTGGGCATTATGATTTGTGTGAACATTTTGGCATTATGTTTTGTCTGTACTCTGCAGCAGTGGGTATTATGTTCTTTCTCTGATCCATCCCTATACCTGTAGTCAGGGTGGTCAAGACACTGGTGCTTCCTCATAGTAGGTCATCATTGTATTGCTGTTGATGTCCTTACAGTGCAACCATCACAGGGCAGGACTCTTATTGCTATGTTATTGAAGTTTATTAAGATTCAATTTATTATCCTTTAATAATGTGTCACAAAGCAATCTTTCTATACAATTTCCTTCTTAGCATTAATAAATTTCCTATCCATTTCAGGTTCAATTTTATCTACAACTGATGACTCCGGTGAAGACACATGCCAGACACCCGAGTCCAGTGAAGAACTAGGTCCACCATGTTTACCTGTGTGTCTACTTCTGACACTGGACTAAAACATTACCAACTGAACCAAAGGCAGCCGTTGTTTATTTCCTGTTGTACAGTCACAATGTTCAGACACACACACACACACACACACAGACACATACACACACACACACACACACACACACACACACACACACAAATAAAAGAGAGCCCTAGAGTGGTGGCACTGTTATCCCAGGGCAATGCCACATCGCTCTGGACTTTGGTAAATTTGAAGATACACGTAATGAAATTTATTTTGTTTTTAAAACAGCAAAGTTCAATAGAATCTCAATAAAATTTCTGCTGGCTGGCTAAATAATCCAGCGATTCTGCCAGCACTTGTTGTTCAAGGTTAAAATAGGATTCAGTGTTGAAATAGTAATTTCATCGTCTGCAGTATGGATGACACAATGTTTTTAAGTGGCTGAAGGATCTTTCAGAAGCTGCCCATGTTTTCCTACAGAGAGGAGTCACGAGCCAGCTCACTGGGAATCCAGTTCTGTGACTGCTCTGCATTAAGCTAGACCTGTGAGCTGTGGTGAATGACTGATGGTAAATCTTGTTGTGACATGCAGCATTTATCTGTACATAATTATCTTATCATTTGTTGCTCTTGTATCATTTCATTTTAATGTCTCACAATCATGTGAATTGTTGCATGGACGATTTTAAATATTAAAAAATACAAATTTGTAATCTGCTGTGTTTGTTTTGTTTTGTCAGGTAATATTATGACACTATTGACGGTATGCTTACAACAAATGCATATAAGAGTATATGTTCTTTTGAAAAGACCACCATATTCCACTCTGCTGCTCTATTTCATATACAAATAACTGTCATTCAATTATAATACATTTTTATGTTATTAATTTACATTATTCAACATACGTGGTGGATTTCTACCGTGTAGTAACGATAGCATAATCAACAGTGTTGATTATGCATAATTTGCATAATTCGACGATTGTGACGTCGTCGCCAGACAATGAAATAACGTCATGACTTGACGTCATAGGCGGACGAATGCTCATCAGTGGACTGTGGCAGTCTCTAAATCAGTCGTGAAATTAATGTTCAAATTAATTTCACTCGGGACATATTTTCCGTAATCAATCGTATCTCGTGGGTTATTCTCTAATACTAGTATGTTTAACAGCTTTTTTATATGGAATATAGTTTCTTTTCCCACAACCTATACTGTTTCTGTTTTGGATGTTACTTTCTCCATCCCTGAATTAATCAAAACCTCTGCTCTGTGTGGCATCTTTGGTTGCATCCAGCTGGAAGACATGCTTTAACCCTCTCCCTGCTGGATTAGGCATCTCCGGTTGCCTTAAGTAGGGAGAGGGTTAACAAGGATAACCCTGCATCATAGCTCTGCGATAGATGGCAAGCATTACAAGGAAGAATACATGTAGTACCATACAAGAACGACGATCTGGGTATCCTTTAGCAGAGCTCTCGTATCTGCTAAGAGACCATAGCCCTTTCTTTGCAGTGTAATTAGACTAGCTATTTGCAAAAGAGAACATGATGGTCTCTTAATGCAATAAGAACGCTTTGTGAAAGGATACCCCGATCTTGTGGGTCGACTGATGACAGTACGGTTTCAAAGAGTCTACAAGCCATGAATATTGTCCCAAAAGCACAAAGATGAAGCAAACATTGGACAAGATATTAGACATAAATGAACATAACTAAGTGAGCATCTGACCTGTTAACTGAGTGAGTATGGAGTTTGAGGTCGCTGCGGGAATCTTTCACCCATTTGCGAAGATGTTAACTTAGAGATGACAGAAAAATAAAGTTTTCATAGCACCATGAATGCAGGTGGGAGTTTTAAGACGCAGCAGGTTCTGATGAGTTCCTGGCACCCGTTTCACGACGGTGTCCTAACTAGTTAGGAACTCCTAACCCGAGTTATCACCTCCTAAAGTGTTTCATGACCATGTCACAAGTCATATCACTTCTTAAATCGTCATCTAACTTAGGAGGTGATATGCTGGGTCATAACTTTAGGAGCTCACAACTTTAGGACACCGTTGTGAAACGGGGGCCAGGACTTTAGATATTTGTTTGAATTGCATTTTGTAGGACTGTTTTCAAGATTAGCACTGTTTCTATCATGGCTTGTTACTTAATGGCATGATGGATGGAAGCTGTAACATGCGTAGCAATGAGTGTTGTAGTAAACCTGCAAGCACTGGCTGGTACTGAAGAGCCCGGGGTAACAACTACTCAGTACAGAGGGTGCAGCTCGATTGTGTCAGACATGTAACTTCCAGCAAGATTGTGTCAGACATGTAACTTCCAGCAAGATTGGGCTCAGGAGGACTTTTGGCTTTGAAGTCTGTGCACAAGGTCCAGCAATATGGTCCTGAATATGGCCCAGCAATATGGTACTGAATATGGCCCAGCAATATGGTACTGAATATGGCCCAGCAATATGGTACTGAATATGGCCCAGCAATATGGTCCTGCACAAGGTCCAGCAATATGGTCCTGCATACAGTCCAGCAATATGGTCCTGCATACAGCCCAGCATATGTACTGAATATGGCCTAGCAATATGTACTGAATATGGCCCAGCAATATGGTCCTCACAAGACACAAGGCAATATGGTCCTGCATACAGTCCAGCAATATGGTCCTGCATACAGTCCAGCAATATGGTCCTGTGTGTTGCACAGAGACCACAGAGGTCGCCCAGGTTGAAGGTAAGCATGATCAAGCTTGGCCAATGAGTGGATTGATAACCGAGAATCTGACAGTATCTAGAATGTGCTCCACAAGACAAGAGCAGACCAGACACGCGGTCACTAGTAGAACTAACTATGTACGCCACCCTTGACCTCAGATTACCACGCTGTTTAATTATCCCCATATACAATTTGAGCTTGAGTATGAAAACCTACTCATATTTTGTAACCTTTGGGTCAGATTGCATAGTTTGTCAAGAACACGGAACAGCAATGACTGTGGCACAATAACCATGAAACCATGACAAACCATGAACAACAATCTGTGTGTCATTCTATATGCCCGGTCCTCGGTACATCTACATGGCAGTGCTCTAAATACATCTACATGACAGTGCTCTAAATACCTCTACATGACAGTGCTCTAAATACCTCTACATGACAGTGCTCTAAATACCTCTACGTGACAGTGCTCTAATACATCTACATGACTGCTCTTAGACATACCTCTACGTGACAGTGCTGTAAATACATCTACATGACAGTTCTCTGAGTACCTCTATACATGGCGGTGCTCTACCTCTACATGACAATGCTCTAAATACCTCTACGACAGTGCTCTAAATACCTCTACATGACAGTGCTCTAAATACCTCTAAATGACAGTGCTCTTAGACATACCTCTATATGACGGTGCTCTAAGTACCTCTACATGACAGTGCTCTAAATACCTCTACATGACATTGCTCTAAATATCTCTACATGACAGTGCTCTAAATACCTCTACATGACAGTGCTCTAAATACCTCTACATGACAGTTAATACTTCTACATGACAGTGCTCTAAATACCTCTACATGACAGTGCTCTAAATACCTCTACATGACAGTGCTCTTAGACATACCTCTACATGACGGTGCTCTATATATCTCTACATGACAGTGCTCTTAGACATACCTCTACATGACAGTGCTCTAAATACCTCTACATGACAGTGCTCTTAGAC
>JAUTBV010096149.1:0-16985 GCA_032361325.1 Lepetodrilus fucensis
TATCATTTGTATCTACGGCAGGGAACCAGTTATGTTATTGCACTAGTGCAATATTTTATATTTATTGAATGGGTGTTCTTGCACTCTCAAACTCTATGTTATGTGATAATATTATTTCTTCACCTATGTTCATCATTTCTAAGATTTAAGAGTTTAATGTAGCATTGGTCTAACATGTGTGTAATCTTAAGTAGGCTTTATAATTAAATAAAAATGTAAAATAACATAATATTAATTTATGTCCTTAAAAAAAGTGTACTCACGTGAGTACACTGCGGTTAGGAAGCTACGCCCATGTATATACATGGAAACCGGAAAAAACCTGTAGCAGTGAATGTTGCAGAACATCTGCAACCAAATATTAATACTGAGGAACCAGGGATGATAACAGCGCCACAACAGCGTCCAAGCTGCAATACGAAGTATACAGTAGTCGTTCAGCCATCACATGGTTGTTTTGTTTGTTGTTGTATTGGGGTTTAAAGTCGCTTTCTAGAATCTTTCACTAATATTACGACTTGTCAGTTCAGGGCAGGAGGAAACCCGCAAAATCCGTAGCGCTGAATGTTGCAGTAAACCTGCGAGCACCGGCTGGTACTGACAGACCAAGGATGATATCTGCTTTGCCACGGTACAGACAGCGCAACCTGTCATTATCGCGCCAGAAAGGTAGTACATTTCACAACTATTGATGCAGAGCTCCCGGGATCAATGGCCCCAAAGACCAACGTTCTACCATTACGCTACCACCCGTCCAGAAAACGTCGCCTCCTATAGTTCAGCAGAGAAGCTAATATTAACAAATGTCAGTAAGAATGTCTAAGAGTGGCATCGTCCAAATTTCATATCTAGGGTCCGCTGTTAAAAATCAGCAATTAAAAAAATATATATAACAAAACTTTAACTTTTTCATATTATATCGGCACAATGAAACTGCATGGCAACATATTAACAGGGCATAAAACGGGATCAACAGTTGTACACCCATTGTCGCCAAAAACAGTCATCAATTTCACCTTGAAGAACTACATTATATATTTATCCATAGCTGCACAGACGTGCAATGAATTGCACTTTTAATGTTGAAACGTTCCGCTCTCATCGTTAACTGCCAAAATATTAGATACATAATCATAACTGTCAAGTTCGGAATACGGAACTATCAGGTCATTTTATGATGTTGCTTCTTTTTCGTATAGTGCATTAATAATAATATAAATGATACATTATATTTTCCTTCGTGTCAGATAACAAATATGCTATATTAGTCCATCCAGAGTATTTTAATAGCTAATATATATAGTTTTACATCGATCCTTCTACTCCTTATTGTCTTCTACATTGATAAACCAATATTTAATGCTAGCTATTACATTGCTATTAAACAGTTATTACGTATGATTCATGGCAATGGATTTCATGTATGATATATAAAACCTTAACATTTATGTTTACTACAATCATCGATCCACTTTGGTTGACAAATCGAAATCACAGTATAATCACGATTGATTGTAATCGTGCAATGTTTTAAAAAAAAGACAAATAAAAAAGGAAAGAAAAGGAAAGATGACTGCAACTGCGCATGCGTGACACCTCTGGAAGAGGTCAGAACTGTCCATCATCCAATCAATGTCCGGGAACGTGACCGGAGGACAAGAAAAGTGGGCTGTATTGTGTCTATATAAACGGAAGTATCTGTTGGGAAAGTATACATGGAGTTTAGTAATTGCTGAAATGAGAACTGTATTAGTGTACCTCCTGCAGCTACTGGGGCTACTGGGGCTACTGGGGCTATCATTGGCAAGAAACATGCACGGTAAGCTAAGACAATGATCAATGACAAAGACATTTGTAAATGTGTTATATTAATAAAATTAGTAGGCCTACAATAAATGACTTTCAGAGCCGAAACATTTAACTTGGTATAGCTGATAGTTAATATACAAAGGTATACACACTTTAAATGGTGTAGATTTAATGTATATGATTTCTAAATTAAGAAAATGCATTTTACAAATATATATACATTGATTCTTTAAAACATATCATTATTACATGATGTAATGTACAAAAGATGTTCCATGATGTTGCTATTATCAGTTAAAGTATAATACTATTTTTTTTTAAATTACTGTGTTAAATAACTATACTAATTTTAATGACTAATGGTATGCCTGTTAATTAAATGCAATTTCAACATTAACTTTGGTTCTGGTATGTATTAACTATTAAAACTATATACTAAATGGTAAGCACTATTCTTAAATCGCAATTTCAATACATGCATTTAAGGAGATGGTCATCAACATCGAGGAAGAATCTCTTTAACGAACGCAGACCCCCACACGTCATGGAACCGACACGGTTCACCTAACCTTGATCCTCATGGTCAACGGTCAGTTACACACGTCATCCATACGTCAGAGCCCCTTGACCCAAAATACAGGAGTACACGCCCATTGACCACGAAGGTCTTGGACCGCGGTCAGCCAGGAGACATAACGTATTCGGACGGCGCAATGATCATTCACTCCCACGAGCCAATTGTGTCCAGAGTTGCGTCGCAACAGATGCGTTCTGGACATCAAGTGGGCACAATGCATCGAGGACGCGGTGCAATGCACGCTCCAGGGCGTCTTTACGGCGGTCAGTTGTCACCTACTGGAGTTGTAATACATCATATAAGCCCCCAACGTCTCCTTGAAACCATGTCCAACACGGGGAACAAGTCACCGTTTGCCAGTGGCCATAATCACAAGATGCCACAAGAGAAGACCATAAACGGTGAGCCTCATTTTAATACGGACAATGACTTGTATTAATTACTTTGGTTATAAACCAAGGCAAAGACGTTGTTAGCATATCTTTTCTAGTTTATAACGGATTTTTTAATTTTTAATTTTATTTATTTTTAATTTGAAGAGGCAATTTTTCAAAAACAAAGATTAAAATAAACTTATTAGAAATCGAAAGAATAATAACGGATTAACTTCTTTAACACCATTACCTTTGACAATGATAACAATATTATAATGTATATTTTGAAAATATGTCATAGCCTAGGATATCAACAAATTGAGAGTACCATCTATTATACTGTATTTAAATACTTCCTGAATACAACTTGAATGTTAATTTTACAGATCACACGCAAGAGCCATCTGTTGTGAACGAAAATAGCAACATCAATCCCTTTGCCGATGCAACAGGACCTCACCCTGTAGAAGGTGGTCCACAACCCCAGCATAGGCACGGTCAGGATCACGTAGAGGACCCGGTAAACCACTTCAATGGACCCAATCCCTTTAGGCCCGGAGGGACAGATCCGCACTTCAACGAGCATCTGTCACATTCGAATCATGGCCCAGGTGGTTCAAATATCCCTGGTGATGCTGGTTCTACGTTGGCAGGACGACCAAGATCACACGGTGATGCACTATGGCTAGGAAATCCTGGTGGTCGCCATGGAGACGTTCGGTTTCCAGGACGACCGTTGCCAGGCGACACCGGATCATCACATGACGATGCCCTGTGGCTAAAAAATCGTATTAATCGCCATAGACAGTTTCCAGGACGGCAGATGCCAAGCAACACTGGGTCATCACGCGGCGTTAATCTGCGGCTAGGAAATCGTGGTGATCGCCATGGAAACGCTGGGTTTCCAGAACGACGGTTGCCAGGCGATACAGGGTCAATGCGACCAGGTTCCCAGACAATGCCTTCGTCACCAGGACATCTTGGTCATCGTCATGGAGACGTTGGGTTTCCAGGACGACCGTTGTCAAGCAACACAGAGTCATGGCGACCTGGTTTTCAGACAATGCCGTTATTGAATCCTGTGATGCCAGACAGGTCTTCCAGTCTGCTAGTGATGAACAGACAGCCCAATCAGTGGTTCTGGACGGGTGGAAATAGAAGCGGAAAACTCAGTAATGTCAGATCTCATTTGTCAAGACACCAACACTAACGCCGTATACACCAATATTGCGTCATTTAAATATAACAATAATAATAATAATAACAAATGTATAATGCACTAACGTGTGTCATTCACATTCAATAATAATAATAATAATAATACCAATAATAATAATAATAATAATAATACAATGCCGTATACATCAACATGTCATTCCAATTCTACTACTACTACTACTACTACTACTACTACTACTACTAATACTACTACTATTACTACTACTACTACTACTTCTACTACTACAACTACTACTACTACTACTACCACCGCTCATAATAATAATATAGCATTATATATAGCGCCCAATATAGTTTTTAACGTTTCTTAAAAATTACCCTAAGGCTATACTATTATATTCATATTTCTTAATGAAAGTAGATAATGCATTTATTATGATACACGTGCTCAACATCCTGTAGTCTGGCTTACAGATCATGTTTACCTCAATAATTGAAACACATAATTAATACTATATATAAAACATAACTTACATAGTCGTTGGCGTGTATGGTATGTGCATGAATGGCGATACTTATGTATGATATATGCATTACTACTAGTACACATAACATGAAGAATGACACTGTAGAATGTGAGATTAAAAATGAAATCCATTAGGTACTTTGAGTGTTGGAATGCAGTGCCAGTGTTATATTTATAATATATGCCATGATCAGGATTCTGAGTGTGCTTTTGTGATTTACATGACATTGTGCTATAAATTGTCAATAAATAATATCTAGTTATTTGTGTTTGTTTATATAATGTCTAGAGTCTTAGTATTCATATGTTGTGTGTGTGTGTGTGTGTGTGTGTGAGAGAGAGAGAGAGAGAGAGAGAGGGAGTGGGGAGAGGAAAAAAGATATATATATATAAATTCATTTCCAGTACGGATCAGCATGAATGAGTAGTTACCAGTATGTCCTGCTGCCTGGAAAGACATATTTTAGTCAAGGGAAGTAAAAAAATTCACATAATATTCAATACCAGAGGATAAGGGGAAATATTCATACCACTGCCAGATCATACATGTGTATCCTTGACATATCATCACAGAATGCTCAGAAACTAGAGGCCAGTTCCAAAAAAAACAATCGTAGCACTACGACAGTCGTAACTTTGATATTGATCGATCAGCGCCAATGGGAAGTTGGCTCCTTTTTCCTTTTTCGATATTAATTTTATTTCTAGTTTTTTTTCTAAAGTAGACTCAATTATAACAGTATACATTTATAAGGTACCAATGACAACTATTTAGTGTATTAACACCAAACTTCTCTCAAGTACCATAATTCTCCTACAACTACACTAAAAATCACGAAAATCATTAAGTCGTGCCTAAACCGGAAGTGTGCTTATATGACACCTACATAGGCTGATAGGCTCTATTTTTTGTATTGCACCTATCAAATCTGAATTACATAATTTGTCATGTACCGTAGAACACTATATACACAATATATATATATATATATATATATATATATTGAATATAGAAAAAGGAAAAAGCAGCCAACTTTCCATTGCCTCGAGCAGCCACGTCTGGATTTGGGTGGGTGGATTAGTTAGATACTATGAGGGTTGCACATGAACATCCGGAATTACGATTCTTGTAGAGCTACGATTGTTCTCTGGAATGGGGTCAAGCCTCGTGATTACGAAACATTTTGAGTACGATTTCTTGTTCAAGCTCAAATTTTATATGTGGATTTGTGAACACAGCTTTGAGTTGAGCATGGGTTTGTACTCAAACATGTCCCGCGTCTCGTCCCCAGAAGACCAATGAGTAAACAATGGTTCATGAATAGTCTTGTTCCAAGAAGCCAGCAAGATCAACGAGTCAGATAAACAGAGCGTTCATAATAGGATGTTTTCAGAATGTATTTGCCATCATGAAAGGTTATCATGGAGACGTCTCCATGTGTCATCTATCGCATGTGGGGAAAAGTTCGAAAACAAGGAACGGTACAGGATAGGTCCAGTTCCGGTAGTTCAAGAGATACCACTGGAGATGATGCTCGGTACAACGTAGTTCATGTGGATGAGGATTCAGGATAGGTCCAGTTCCGGTAGTTCAAGATGGACTACTTCTGGTACACCAAGAGCAACACTGGAGATGATGCTCGGTACAACGTAGTTCATGTAGATGAGGATTCAGGATAGGTCCAGTTCCGGTAGTTCGTGAGGCACCACTTCCGGTACACCTAGAGCGACCACTGGGGGATTATGTTCTGTACAATGTCGTTCATGTAGATGAGGGTTCACAACTATTAATGAATTGCGACTTCAGCATACGGGAGCCTCTCACTTGAATGTCAATAGACCGGTTTCTTAATGAAAACCACCCATGGTGGTACAAAGCATACTAATATACATACACAGGATGACGGTGAGATTGTGATGAAATTACACAGACAGGTACAGACATTTATGTTACTCAAATTCACCCACGGTAGTACAAGAGCATAGTAATAAACACACACACTATTAAGGTGGGTTTCTGATGAAATTACTCAGACAGGTACAGACATCGTTATTACTCAAACTGACCACAAAGCTGGTACAACAGTATGATGTATGTATACATGTATGATTTATACATAAAATATCAAGATGTGTTGGTGAGGAATTTACATTCAGGAGTTGTAACACGCCTGTGGACGATAGATAAACAAAAACTTGATACGTTCGTATATTAGTGGTTCCATAAGAATAACATAATAATTGTTTCATTTAGCAAAGTTTGGTCATTAACACATTTCTTGTTCTTGTAACTATAGATCTTTCCTTCTCAGATTATGCAATTTATTATATATAGGCTACACGTAACTATAACATACATATTATTATAACTAGAGTACTATTATTACAAAGTGTGCTCATCATCAGTTCTCTTCTCCTTGAACAGCATATTTTGCCATCATCCGGTTCATACCAACCATTGGAAATCGTCTCCTTTCCGTCGGTTTAGTTTAAACATAACTAAAATGTTTGTCTCTATTCCAAACGTTTTTCAAAGCAAGTCTTCTGGCACGTCATAGAGTATCTTTATCATATTTAGTACGGCGCACATGTCCACTGAAACACGAACATGTTGACGTTCGACATCATTCTGAATGAATACAATTAAAGCCAATTACTTTTGATTTAATCGGTGACATGTACATGGCCATTTACTGAATATAACTCTATTTTGATTTAATACATTATACATATTAATTATATACTCAGCAAAATGAATACTATTTTAACAACGAAGAGCTTCCATACGTCTACAGTAGGTTAAAGGTACTCTTCAAACACTTGCAGACGCATGGCACCAGATTCCTCAAGATTTTCTTAATTTGGTGGAAAGCTAATTTCTCACAAAATATCTGTAGGAACCCTTAATATTATTTTGTTTTTAGGTTATATGGTATTTAGTATAGTAGGTAGGCTATCTTTAGCCGCACACAGATCTAGCTATCCCCATTTACACAACCCTCTAAACTGGAAAATGTGCAATTTCTCCTTTTGTGTTTATATATATATACAGTTCCTAGCACTTCCTGGATTTATTTCATTGTTTCAATCAAAGACTACCGGAGTTCGCTGATTGGTTGTTGATTTGTTTGACAGCTGTCCGTCTTGTGCCAGCGTACGAAGCTAGCCGTGACGTCACGGTGAGACAAAGTGCACATCGCAACTTATTAACACTGTACGGCGAAGACGCACTCGGTCATTGTTACTATAAAGTCGACCCTTGACTGAGACGTAAATGCCTAGTCAGTAGTATATGTACAGCGCAGTCAGAATAATGGATGAACTTACGGATGTCGCAGCCATTATCACAATCTGAGGGGATTTTTCTTCTTCTTTTTTCTCGAAGCTCATTGGATAACAAAGAATTATTCATTGTCTTTCTTTCTTGAAACTGACTGATTAGTAAATAATTATTCTAGTTTGTTTTTTCTCGAACCTGATTGATCAATAAAGAAAATATATAATTTTCTTGAAAACTTACAGACGTCGATATATCACACAATATGAAGGGATTTTCTTCTTCTAGTTGTTCTCGAAGCTGATTGGTCAATAAAGAACTAGTTTTCTTTTTCTTGAAACTGACTGATTAGTAATGAATTCAAGGTTTCATTTTTCTCGAAGATGATTGATCTGTGTGTATTGTGGCTTGTTTAATAATGTATACGCTTGGCTTTTGGTTATGTACAGTGTTCCCGTTTATATTAATATCGAATAGATTGGAGAAAAAAACAACCTTTATATTATGTCGAATAGATTGGAGAAAAAAAACCCAGTTAAGTTACATGTATATTATAGCATACTACACATGATAAATGTTGTGTGAACAGGTGTGGTTAACCAACTTTTCAACATGGTTTCTTTCACATTTAAATTCATATATATTATTTAAATTCAATATATTAACTTTATTATGATAATTATTTCGCACCATCAATACTATTACCAAATGGGAATGGTGTGTTGCAAGTGGAGTTATCAGATAAACAGATAGGCTAATGGTATTATGACTACTTTTGCTTTTGGTAATACGTGTACCATTTGAGACAAAAATGCAAGATTATGCATCTTCACGTCTTCTTAATACGTATGACGGTCAACGAACTAGGCCTATACAATTTGTTTATATACTACTATATAGTATGTAGGAACTACACACCACAGGAGTGTTTATGTATAACTAATGTATACGATCAATGGACTACACTATTTATTTATATACGAGAACTATTACTTATGTTTGTTGTTTATGTCATCAAAACACACACAACTACTTCCCTACTCTTGATAGATGACGTTATTTATATATTATAGCCTTGTACGCTAAAATAATTTGAAGGTTCCGTCTAAATCAATGCATTGTCTATTTTAAGATTTAGCTTAGACAATAAATGTTTGTTGTTTAAAAAAAATGAAAATTGTGATTTTTAATATTTTGTAATTTTTATTTTTATTGTTTTGTTGTTGTTGTTATGGGTGCATGTATGATATGATTAATATTTGTCTGGAAGGTGTTTTACATATATTCTCAGTATTTTGAATGGCTGTATATTTATATAAAAGTACACTAACATGAAATGGAGGCTAAATGGAGGACATTATGCATTGTCTTTAAAGTTTAGTTTGTCAGTGGTACCTTGTCAGTGATTGTTCACAACGTTATTTAGATTTGGAATTACACCTTTTCTTTTTGTTAAATTAATATTGATTTCTATTATATTACAGTATCATGTACATATGTTATTTAATAAATAGTCAATGAACGATTTGGGTCATATTATGAAACGTATTTCTCACAATAAACCCGGTATAGTTATGCTTATATTATTAGAAGGTGAATATTTGTATGACATATTAATTAATTATATATCGTACATGCAACAATTAATTAATTAAATTGATTGTAATTAAGTACTATTCTAGCATGTACAATACTTATACACAACAACAAAATAGTACAATGTTTGGAGGATTCGTCATACAGGATAAGTGGTTAATCTATTACATTCATATAGTTGTCAGCTTCGGCGCCTAGGTATTGTGGATGGTTTTATGTTTATTTGATGTGGTAGGGAAAAATGTCTACGCATGCGTGACGTCACAGGAAGAGACAATTATGCTGAACATCGTCCAATCCATCTTCTAGGGGCGTCAATGTTGCTTGTTTTTTTCTGTGTATATATACTGACGGGTTTGTTTTAAAGTTGTATTTTGGAATTGGCGACCAAAAGAGGTAAGAATTGATCGGATTTATACAAAGAAGAAATGCATAGTAGTAATAATGTATTTACTAAAATGATCTTCCACTGTGACTTAAAATCGAAACCTATCCAACAAATCTAGGTCTACATGTATATCTTTAAATCCAACATGAAAACTGCACTCTTACAATACACATTTGTATTTAATATAACTAACTCTTCGTAGGAAACCATGAACAATGCACAGATACATTTTATACAGTACTGTCGAGTATAATTTCTAGAATTATTATTATTTCAGAAGTTTGCCATCATGAGAGCTGTACTTGTTGTGTGTCTCCTGAATGCTCTGACTGTATCAACATATGTACTCCGGGTTACTAATCATGGTACGTATGCGTTCCTTACCATATCACACCGTAGGAACGGTGTACGTCTGAACTTATATACATACGAGAAGTAACGATGTACGATTTATAGAAATATGACCACGAATGAATAGAGAGGGTAGAGAGAGAGAGCGAGAGAGAGAGAGATAGATAGAGAGGGAGAGAGAGAGAGAGAGAGAGAGAGATAGATGGGGGGGGGGGGGGATAGAGAGAAACAACTTGTCTGCTTTTCAAATCCAATATAGGCTATACTTCGAAAACAAGAATCCTCGAACTTTTTAGGTCTTGCCTTACGAAAATGTCGTGCTGCGAATGTTTCATCTATACAATATATTTATTAACCACTAGTAGGCCTACTACAACGGAATCTAACCATTTCAGATACCGTACATCGACGTCGGTTTCAGTCTACTGGCGTAGCTTCTTTCCACCCTACGCTGAATGACAGGACGATGTCATTAAGCAATCCCCGCCTGTCAATCACGCGCGCGCGCATGACATCTGGACGTAGTTATAACTTCCGGCGACTGTCGCAACCAAGGACTCGCCCCACGCAGCAAACCCCCCAAGTCTTCAACCCGCCGGTCATCGTAAAGCCGGATCACATCCTCACTTCCGGCCCCAACGATCTCGATACTTTCTCGAAAATCCAGAACCTGTACAGGAAAGGCCTGGGGAGTGGGACTGCGCGTGCGCCCGGGCTGCCACCACGTGACATTAACCCCAACACCGATGTTGTGAACACCGTAGGATGGAGAGATCAGCTAGTTTGGGATGGGACAGGAGATCCTATTAGGAGTACGGCGATGGGATGGAATCCACAGGTAGGGCACCTTTTGCATGTACACCGTTATTCACTTTATCCTAAATAGTCTCACAGCGGTAGGCCTACCTAATTATTTTGTTGTTGTTTGTTTTTGTTTGTTTTAAATTGGGGTTTAACGTCGCTTTCTAGATTATATCACCTCCATGCACACTTTCCGTTTGTTACGAAAACTATTGATGGTGTTACCGATGTTGGTAGAGTGTACGCATTAATTTGAGATCGCATTTTAGCCTCGTAACTTTCATTAGCATTAAAATTGATTCGCATTAATTTCTGGATTTAATTCTCTAGGAAAGCTAGTTCAGCCCTCAATACGATCTCCTCATATTTCCTTATTTAATAGCAGTATTTTGGTTTAATAGCCTACTTATTCATACATAGGCCTACCTCCACACATTATATATGTAAGTCATAGAATTGATGCGTAATAAAAATATCATTTTAGAATTTCATGAAATAGTTTATCCATATTTAATGATACACCAGTATATCATTACAACAATGAAAATTGTCTGTTGCGATGAATCACGACAACAGTATTAAAAGCCCTAGTGTTCGTCAGTATACTGTACTAAATGTAGGTAGCCTATATATTCAATAATTATATATATTTATCTTCCCGTTATTTTATTCACAGCCTAGAATAACTCCTGGCTTTACCAACGGAAACTCGCCCAACTCTCCTGTCATTGGTGGGCCTATAGTGGATCCTACATTTATCAACGGTGAGTTTGGAATACAAACATAATCATTGGCGGCGTCGACACTATTTCAGTTACCTATGAACATTGTATATGTTCTTTCTGTTGTTTCCATTAACTTTTATAAACATTTTCTTTTAAATACTAGTACGTTGGTATTGTTGACAGCATGTGTCATTCTTTTACGAACAAGCCATCACTCTTTTGATTTAATTTTACCGGAAATAATTTAAATGATAAAATTGTCAACCACGTCTGTATATTGTGTTTAATATGCACGACAATATTCTAATTTTGTTTTACGTGGTAAAACTGGTAAACACTGAGAGATCGTTCACTTTTGTCCATTCCATGAAACTACTGCAATACAAAAGACATTCATTGCCATTTCCAAAATTCTATCTTGACAGATCGTGCCAACCCTGGAGTAGTCGATCCTTCTTTCGGAGGACCTAATGTTCCCACAGGAAGCGGACCCCGCCAGCCCCAATGGGATCCAACCCGCCCGCGCGGAAGTGGCCTCTTCGGCGACACAGGAACCAATGGAAAGGTCAACAACCAAGGGTCAGGGGTCATCACGCCAGAGAGCTTCGTCGAAACAGGTGGACCTAAGTTCGACTGGAATTCTGCCGTTAACCCGACCTCCATCAACTCTCTCTCCGGAGCCAATCCAGGTTTTGGTGTCGGAACCGGATCTGACCTTCCCATTGGAAGTCCTTCTTTCCCGGGACAATCTGAACTTCCGGGCGGTTTTCAGACGCCAGGAAACTCCGGCGGCTTTCCGGGGAGTTCCGGGCTTCCCGGACAATCGTTGCCAGGAGGACCGGTTTCAGGCGGTATGGGATCGCCGGGGAGTTCCGGGTTGCCCGGACAACAGTTGCCAGGAGGGCCGGTGTCAGGCGGTATGGGATCGCCGGGGAGTTCCGGGTTGCCCGGACAACAGTTGCCAGGAGGGCCGGTGTCAGACGGTATGGGACAGCTGGGGGGACTGGGTCCACGGACAATGCCATTGAGGAACCCCATCATGCCGGACAAATCGTCCAGTCTGTTAGTGATAGACAGCCAGCCAAATGAATGGTTCTGGACCGGTGGGGACAGGAGCGGACAGCTCAGGAACTTCAAACCTCATCAATCACAGTAAATCCTCTAGCGGTGAATTCCGCCTTGTTCTATGCATATTTCTCCATCATGGTTATGACGCCCTTTGAGATTTTTATTTTTGTATTCATTTTTAAACACGAGATTAGCATTGGTGATTGTCAACTAACACAAATGAAGGTAAAAGCAATTTGTATTGTAAGCAGTAAATACCGTAGTTGCATTGTTCCGTATTATTCCATCATGGTTAACCTTTGAGGTATTTTGAGATTTCTTTTTGTATTAATTTTGAACACGAGATTAACATTAGTGATAATGAAATAACAAAAAAATCCGATAAACCTATAATCTTTATTCTGAATAAGAAATTTTCAGATATGTTTTAATTCCCATTTTTATTCTTAAACTTGGTTTTATATCCGATTTCAAGGTTATTTTTCTAATATCACATCTCGTCAGTTTATGCCAGTAGGAAACCCGAAACACCCGTAGCGTTAAATATTGCAGTAAACCTGCGAGCACCGGCTGGTACTGTTTAAGTTATGTGCAACTTGGGATGACTCATTGTATAGTGCGGTCGTATGCATCCTCGAAAACCCAGGCCATTATGACTACACTAACCTCCGTCAAATTTGTGTTAGTGTAGTCATACTGTCTTGTGTTTTCGAGGATGGGTCATATGATGATCGTATCGTTTATGATAATCATTAAATAATCATTAGTTCTGTTGGTGTTAGAAATGTGTGATCAGACCTTCGTATATATTATGCAGTGTGAGTGAACCAGGAAATCCACGTGTAAATGTGTCAGTGTATATTTACGTCTCCATATTTACTATGTGATATTTATGAATTTGAGATGAAATGATGCATAATACGAAGTATGTGTATACATGTTTGTAGCAGTGAATTTTTAAAATAAAATATTAAAACATAACTTGATGTGTCATTGTGTTTCTCAAACTCCCCACATTGGCTCTGTTCACCTAGCAGAGGATGGGTACCCGGAAGGATGAAATAGGCATGTGAATGGTAACCTTATAGCGCCTTGAATGGCAGTTTGGATATAATATAGACCTTTGTAGTTACAAATCTGTGATTTTATGGAAGCTTTATTGGTGCATGTCTTGTTATTGGTATCTCACCATATGATGATTAACAGTTTGAATGACAACAACTGAATTACGATCACATAAGAAGAATACGTTCTGTCACAGTTTAAAATGAACTACGATTATAACAGTAATTCCTCTATAGCTAGATACTCTTTTGAAACACCTGGACATTGCCCTATATCCGTCGATGCCCCGAGATTACCACACTTACGCTTTCATGCTCAGCGAAAACTAATTTTCCCAAATCCCCATAAATAAAACGTGAGCTTCAGCATGAACTCATAATAAACAATGTTTAACGATCTCAGGGTCACACTCAATATGTAGCTATAGCCCTAAATCAACAACTTCTAATGGTGTGTCTTTTAAGAAATTCTTCATTTGATGTGAACAAAATTAATTACTCTATTAGTATAGCAAAACAAGACGAGATATAGTTGCTCTAATTCCCGTACGATTTATGTTTTCTTTTAATGAAAGACAAAACCTTTTTTCTTCGCATTCGACCAAATCATGAAAATGGTATGTACTTAGGTAAGCCGTATGGGCAATATGTATAGCTTATGTAATTTCAGTAGAAACAAGAATGGAATTTGCTTCTGTCTTGATAAACATTATCACGACGATTTTACGTTATTTCTACTGAAATTACATTTCTCACGTTGCGTTAATGGAACACCAGTAGGAAAAAAAAAGTTTCATAAAGCCTTCGTATCTTCTACGAAGCCATAGCGCTCTCGTATGTCCGTCGCTGCCAGGAGTCGTTTATCGAAGGCTTCGTATCCAGTGCGAAACCATAGCTCTCTCGTAAGTACCCGGGTATCGTTTCTCGAAGCTCTCATATCCACTATATGTTATAAGCGCTCTCGCAAGTGTCCGATGGCCTTGTATACATGCTCGATACGAGAGTGCTTATGGTCTTGTAAACGATACCCAGATCGCTAGAGATCGCTACGACACTGTATAGTACAAAATGGTATCGTATTAGATATACGAGAGCTTCGTGAAAGGCCGCCATGATTTAGTTACAATTCAATTGTTCCAATGAGATTTCCCAGACACGAGAATATACAAACCCGGAAAGAGATTCCGTTGGTCAGCGTGCGTGATCATGACAGTAACTATTTAGGATTAATCACGAATTATTTAGCATTTCGTAACAATGTCGTCAACATGAATCTGTATAGTACGATAGGGGCACTTTACAGATTAGTCCGAAACACGTGGGTGTATTTGAAATCAAATGGAGTGAAGCTACAACATTAGATGTAACTTATCCTTGAAAGTATTCAAATACTGTATAGGTCTGTGACCTGTTGCACAAAGTAATCGTAGTGCTAAAGGTCCTTTCATATCAGAGGCGTATTTCGCGGCGAAAAACTCGGTGTTTTACATTCTGAGATATAACCTTAAAATGTATCTATATGCTTGTACACCAAAAGCGAAATTCGCAATAACAAATTTCGATAGAATCTTTTGTTTCCGCCACTGATTGCCCCGGCGATCGTTCGCCTCTGGTGTGTAATACTACTACTACTATTACTACTACTCCTACTACTACTACTAATAATAATAATGTGTTTAAAAATCATATACTATAGATTGGCATGGAATGCATTGACATAGATTATCTTGACAAACAAACAAAACTTCAATTTCTTATTTTTTAAGAAATGAAAATATTGCATCAATAATATTTAATACAAAATATGTTTATGCAACGATCATCAAATAGTTCTACTCTTCCCTAAGGCATCCTCGAAAACCCAGGCCATTATTACTACACTAACGTCCGTCAAATATTTGACGGAGGTTAGTGTAGTCATAATGGCCTGTGTGTTCGAGGATGCCCTATGGGAAACGCCGAGCTATATGACTTTCATGAAACTACGATCATTTAGGGAAGCGGGCCCCCCGGTCTGTTATCGTACAGTAATGATACATCTGAATATAGATCGCTCTTCTGTGTTTACATAATGAAACAAGCTGCATTTAAACATGCTCCATGCATGTTTATTTCTTCTTTCGGGTGTTGCTATGGCAATTACTGGCAGTTTCATGGGGAATATCGATATTTGTAAAACAATCTGAGTACAATCAGGTCAGACAACGCAATGATTAGGATTATCAGGCACTGATGGTAGACCGTAGAGACACATACACGCGCGCACACACACACACGCGCGCGCACGCACGCGCATGCATAAACATGCACACACGCACACACGCACACACACAGCAGTAACATTTATATAATGTAGTAGATCAATGTCCGATGTTTTTTAAATGTATATATAGTACCGGTATTCGCTCTTGCCTGATGTTCTAGTCGAATTTCCAATAACGTTTTGTTGATACATTTCATGGTCAAACCTATTTACCTGAATGTATGTACATTTGATTTGTATACACAATTATATTGAGCAACAAGCTACATTTTCCGCATATCCCACTGGATTTCAATATTTTCGTATTTCATGTATTATTTTATCTCCAGGTATTTAAAAAGAACGCGAGAATACATAAATAAAATATGAACATATTTAATATATTGAAAACCAGTGGAACATGCGGAAAATATAGCTTGTTGCCCAATATACTTATAAAGATAAATCATATGCATGCTTTCAGGTAAAGTAGTTGGACCATGAATTATGTTAATAAACCGTTATTGTATGTCTTTAAATTCAAAATTAAGATTATAGGTACTGTAGTAAACTGGTAGAACAAACTAGTCCTTGCAGTGCATACAGACATGCACAGTATGTTATGTAATGTAAGCGATATTTACCACTGGAAGAGAAACGGTCTCAATATTATGTCAAGGTAATGGAAACCACATTAGATGCATGATGAATGATCAATGTCATTAAAATCAGTCCCAGAGATTACTAAACCTTTCGAGTACGATTGCCTTCTCAAGCTCAAATTTTAAATAAGGATTTGTGAACAAAACTTTGAGTTGAGCATGAAATCGTACCCAAGAAGGTACTTTCGATGTTTGATCTCAGGTTTCCCTCCCCCAAATGTTTGTATTTGTCTACTAATCTTATACTGTTTAAAGGCATAATATCACATATATTTATGGTTGTTTTGGACAAGTTCTTAGCTATAACTGCAAAGTACATTCACTTGACATACATAAAATCATGTTT
>JAUTBV010096160.1:0-16983 GCA_032361325.1 Lepetodrilus fucensis
TATTGTACTGAAAAATGGTTGATCAAAGAAATCCTCCATTCGATGTACATGTAGCCTACATGCGCGTCACTACCCACGCTTTTACATAATACTACGCAAATTATTTAGTGTTTATGTTGCTGATAGAAGGTCCTGACAATGGCCGTTACGAAAAGCATGCTCAAGTTAGAGCCCCTCCCCTATATAATAATGTTTGCATTGTTTTGTAATGATACACGACATGACATAATACAAACATCATCATGGTAGATTTATGATATTATCATAAACATTTTCTGTACGCAGTGGCAGTGGCAACTGAGAGTCACAAATTGTACAAAATAATGTGTATACATTGAACATTATTGTCGTCTATTACTTTTAGGATTTAAATGTTTGCTTGCGACTTGCATATTATCTCGTGTTATATCGGGGACGTTTAGTATGCTCATGGCACATTGCTGATGGAGACTAATAGCGCTGTAATGTCACCGGAAAATTCAGGATTGAATTGAAGTAAATTAAACGTCGTCTAACCGTGCGTCCCATTCCACATCCCGGGAGCCAATTCAGGATTTATAACAACCCGGGATCGCGACGGCACGAGCAAATCGACATCAATCAAAAATGGCGGAACCGTTAACCCATCGTTTGTTACTCGCTCTCCACCATTTCGACAGAGAGGGGCAATTTGTTTGTTTGCCAGGATATGTTGGGCGAAATAGGTCCCTACTTAGCTAATTGAGATCCAGGGATGAATGTCTTCTCTATTTACATTCATTTTATCAGTAATATATTCTTTTAACAACATGACAGAGAGCGAAGTCTTTAGGCGCTATCTAAGATTGCTTCTTCCCAGGGTTAGGGTCGCACGCCATTTCCTAAACCTGAAGCAGCTGTTATGTATTTTTCTGACCTGTAAGTGAAAATTCATGAGAACTTACTCAATTTTCAATAGTAATAGGAAACAGAGGGGTATTGTAGACACACGTTTACTAGTAGGGAGCATATAGCCTTTGTCAGAGGCAAGGTTTTGATATGCTTGAATAAAGCCTAATAGGCCTACTGTACATGCATCGATCTGAAAGGTAGCATTACATATATCCAAAGAAGATACCCCATAATAAGTCAGGGTAACTAGACTACATAGTAATGATTTCAAATAATGTGTAATACTAAAGAATTTCAGCAAATCCCTATACAAGTATCCCACAAACACACACACACACGCACACACACACACACACACACACACACACATACACCGTAATCAAAGAAACAAAGAAATGACCAGATACATAGACACACGAGGTGTACACCTATTAAAATGTAGGCCTATCTAACATATATAAAACCGTGATACATTTACAGACAATATGTGTACAATGAAAGGATACACAATCTTATTTAGATATGAACCCTACTCATGTTACCAATTGAAGATCACTACAAAGCATACCCCGACCGAGTATAGCATCTGGGGAGATTCCGCTATGATGACAATAAGACATGGTTACTTCCGGTGCAGCTTTCTCACCGCAGAGAAGTAAGAATTATAAGAAATATAAAACTGGATATTCTTGCACTGTGCACTATTTGACAAAGCTCACTATTTACTAAGAGTGTGCCAATAGAAAAAGCAAACTCTCTTCTTTCTACATGAATAATCTTTCAATGGCACTGTTGGTTGCACCGATTAACCAACACTAGTAGCCTTTATAACAAAAGCTCCGATTGGACCAACTTTTAGTTTCCAATTAGATTGTTCAGATTGGGTAACCATGAACATCGATGGAAATAAGTGAAAATCAAGTGTACCTCCACTAAGGATGTCGGTGCGTATACCATGGCGTCAGGAGCAATAGCTTCGGAAGGATAGTCCATGCATATAGGTATAGAGAATAGTAAAGGCTACACAGTCCGTTGCTTAACCGAAATATACACCTCACCCTGGTGTTACGATTAGAACTTTGATCCTTCACGAATACAGAATGCTATAATACGGTAGTAAGTAGTAGTAGTAGTAGTGGTAGTAGTAATAGTAGTAGTAGTGGTAGTAGTAGTAATAGTAGTAGTAGTGGTAGTAGTAGTAATAGTAGTAGTAGTGGTAGTAGTAGTGGTGGTAGTGGTAGTAGTGGTAGTAGTGGTAGTAGTAGTAGTGGTAGTAGTAGTAGTAGTAGTAGTAGTAGTGGTGGTAGTAGTACATTGCTGATTGCCGTGATGTATTACATATACGTTCTCTTAGAATGTGCCCAAATCATAGGCTTCTACATGGACATGCAAGTTCTTCATTGATAGTGTTGTAAGTACATTTGGGTAGCAATGCATTCTATATCGACCTCAGCATTATTTCTAACAAAGGATCCTTTAGAAACAGGTTCACAGTATTAGTACCCATTGCCATTTATTGTACACTGAAACGCGTGAACTGAGGCGAAGTTTACTGTCAAAGATTGCCATGAATTCGGCTTCTGTTCCGATTGAACGGCATCCATTTCCACGTTGCATTCATTTTATCAGCGCAACCCGCCACATACGCAATTGACCGTGTATTTGTTTTCCTAAGAGCCAAATTGAAACAATTTGATTATCAAGCGTTTCATTGCTGTCTTGTTGAATGTTAAGCATGCCTAGCGTATTCACACGTTTGACAAATTAATCCACTAGCTGTCACCACATGCATTAACTCTAATTTGCTCCGCTAGATGGCGTCTTGGTCACGTGATCTGTCGTGTTGTGCGCATTTCAATAGCAGTGTCACGAATGCCGACTGGGGTTTAGACAATTTGCGCATTTAGTTTGAAAGATTGCATCAAATGACTTGGAAAATCATGTCAATTCATTAAATTGGTTTCCATTTCATTGCCGTGCTGCTTAGGTCCCTCGAGCTTAAAAAATACTCGCCTCTTGAAACCTCTTTATTGCCCATTGCCTCTTTGACAGCTTTGTATTAGCGGAAGAGGGAGGGCACGGGGCTGACTGGACATGCGCAGTACCGTCGCACTTAATTAATGACCACTCGTGGATGGTTCTCTTAGCACAAGCAGGAAACGAACAAGGATCTGTAACTAATATTAGCTTGCGTCGTTGATGTCATGATTAAAACAACCTACAATGATAGATGCATGCTTACAGAACAATATACACTCATTATTTAATTTATTTAATATTTATAATAGATAGTTGAAATAAATTAAATTAAACCAACAATTTTAGACATGTAAGATACAGTTTTTTCTTTACATATAGCTATATTACAAGTATTCAAAATCATACTTAAGAAATTAAATTAATTAAAACTACATGTATAATATCTTATGTACTAACCGTGATATCATTCACGAATGTATCATAGTATTATATTACGCTATTTGTAGACATAATATTTAGTGCATACATAGATGTTATCAACAGAAACCACATATCCATTCTCTACGTTGACATACAGCTTTTTTCTTTACATCCGGCTACATATTACATGTTTCAAAATCAAAATAACGAACGAGATAAATCATGCAATGAATTTAAAGGCATACTATCACGCTTGATTGACCTATATAATGGACACACAAATTTCGATCTGAGACTAATTACGCATGATTTGTTTACGCCAGTATTTATTTACTGATGTACTTATCCCCCAGCACTCAATAGTTATAAACAAATGATATTGTATGTTAAATAAGGGAACGTTCCGCTATTTATCTTGTCTGTGATGCATTACTATTCTAAGAAAGAATTCGAGCAAACATTAGAGTTACTTCCCCTTTGAATGATGTATTTAGAAGCAGTCTATCTGGGAGGGGGTTGCATTGGAGATTTGTCAACGACACAGCGGTGGAAAGCTTTTTGGAAGTACAAACATGATTTTATGAATGTTAAGTGAATGCACTTTGCAGGTATAGCTAAGAGCTAGTCCAAAACAACCATACATATCTGTGATAGTATGCCTTTAAGTTAAAATTATACTATATAGCATTATTAACAATGCTATTGAAAATAACGTGTACATTTATTTTGCATCAAATCCACGTTCTAAATCGTGCTCATGGTGCTACATTATTAGGTACCCAGGTCAATGGATTATAACTAGTGTACACTCATATTCATTCTTAACTCCTTGGGGAGTATACCTTAATATTGATTTTTCACTTTGTTCTTTATTATTGGAGGCTTTCACATTCAGAATGTCATAATACCATCGTATTCCGATTTCTTAATGAAAACCCACTCTAGCATGGAACTGCAGGACCAACCTCAAATCTACGTTCAGCAATGACCTCTGTTTGGAGATTTCTTGTTCAGTCATTCGAGAAAGTAGCCCGATGTTCCCAGAACAACCATTGACTGAAACTGATTATCACAACGAATCTTCTCTTCATTTGTCAGACGTGTGCAATTATATACTTTCCTGAATCCAACTGCAGATGTAATGTTACGATAATGAATTCTTACTCTTCATGAAGTAGTAGTACCCACACGGACACTCTATTGATGTCAACATATTTTATTGACATAATAAAAAAAAATAGATTAAACAAAATTGAAAACACTTACAAATTACATGTTCTTTTGGATAACATAGATATATAAACAAGTAAAATAATAACATGAATAGCTCGTCATCTATCAGCCATGTTTGCCTACGAGTCCTAATAGTCAAGTGTAAGGGGATGAATGCTTGAGCGCCGATGTTGGCCGATGTGCTCTGAGTGTTAGTCCAGGAAGTTGCTCCAACATTATCGCTCTCTGTATTTTGATCACAAGAAATTGCTCATTGTGGATCATTTCACTTTCATCTCGTGCGATTTCCCGCCGTTCCTACCACGATCAATCAACAGCCCTTCGAACCAGCTCCCTCAACCCCCTTCCTCTTTCCCCACCCCCTATACCCCCTCCCCCAGCGACTCTCCCTTCGTCTTTTACGTGCGAGTGCCTCTCAATCTTTTCATGCTCGACCTGGGGCCCCGGCGGTTACTGTTAGCTTTATAGACATTTCCAAAGACTGCTAATGGTTGCCTGTCAGGCAGGAGCCCATTTGTCTATGAGGGATTTCGCGATGATTGTATCGGATTCCTATTTATTTCTAATGCTTTACTGGGCAATATTTTGGTTATGATATTAGACGAACTTTCGCAGAATTAAAGCACTTAAGATGTAGACTGGTGCAATCATCGCAATGAATTGTAACCAATTCTTTAAAGTTGTTTTCCCAAATTGTAGACACTCCAGAGCCGGGGCTAGTGAGAATTAGTTGGACGGTGTGTCCACCGATAAGCGGACTTTATTGCACTCTTCATCTCGCCGGACATGCATCCTACAGTCTCGAGCTCCTCTTTACGCTGAACTATTGCAGTACATGTACTCCTTCATTTGAGTATCAAGGAATCGTCGCGAGTATCGTCTAGAGTAAAAAAGTAAACCTTTCTCATAACGCAGGTATTAACATAAAAACAAGTAGGACCGGGTAGTGATCGTCGTTGACTTGCGTTGGATTAATACTAATAGTCCATACTATTGTCTCGAGTGTCTCTGTACGCTGAATTACTGCAGTAGGCCTACCCCTTCACTTGAGTACCATGTAATTGTTATCGTAGTGTGTAGAGAGTAAAATAAGTCTTGTTAGGATATGACAAAGATATTATAAAACAAAACTATAGTTGCTACATCGTCGTTATTCTTTGAAGAATTAAGATTTCATTTCTAATCTGGTTCACTGATTGTTCTAATGTTGGACGATGACATACCGTCATACGCTATCTGTCGACCTATCGCCCTGCGGTGCTAATGCATCCACCGTTAGCGCTACCATCTGTAGATCGCGCAATGTTGGTGTTATGATCTGTCTATTGACACCAGATATGAAGATGATCTCTACTTGTGGCATTGAAGTATTCTGCAAGGATGTGATTTTCATTCTTTTATTCTAGTCCTCGGTTTGGAATATACGTTCACGTCGATACTCTAGATCTGTTCCATTTCTTCACTGCTAATCTAACTCGTATGTTCTGGGCTACATTACAAATACTTCTTTATGAATAGTTTTCGTTATACATTCGTTATATATTAGTTCTTTCTCTTGCATGTCTGAATATTGTAATTAGTATATTTACTTGCCTTTCTATAGGTATTCCAAAGCATTGCTCAAAATAATGTCGATTTGCCATACATTTCTTATACAAATACTATACTTTGTCTTGAGGATACCAATAATTACAATGTAAGACTAGATAGCGTAGTTCGAGAAGCAGTATTTCAAGCTTTTAGCTTGATTACCGTTCATTATATTTTTGGATAGCATATAATTATTTAACAGATAATTACATGGTATTCATTTTATATTCCGGGATAGTTTCAGTATACAAACGGTGTTTATCTATATTCATTGTTAACACGACAGTACCATGTAACTATATTTCTTACTGATAAAAATAAAATAAAACGTGCATTATTATTATTGTTATTATTACATTGTTTTAATATAGACATAAAGGCGCACCATATATATCGTAATGTATATTTTTTTCACGTGTAAGATGTAAAAAACAAACTTGAACTGCAATTTCATAATGGCCAAATTAGATATAAATGGGTTAACTTGGCGCTTCTGATTTGAAATCCCATGGGTCGTAACCCCATGGCCCGTCATGGCGGGGCGCTCGTTAATCTTGGAGACTTTTCTCGTTACTTTAACTTGATGGTGATGGCCCAAGTATTGGCAGTCCTATTTCACTCTGATCTCCTCCGATTTCCGTTCCCGGGTGACAAATAATTATCGACGAATAGGTAAAGTGATCGCAATTTGTAGGCTAATATCCACAGACGGCACGCGTACCCAAGACGAAAGTGGCAAGAAAATATCTTTAAAAGTGGAGTCCTCTACTAGAAAGGTCGGCGGGAGATCGGCAGTTGCCGACCATCAAATGATCGTAAACGTCGGGAAACTCTTATGGAATTAGAAACTTACTAAACTAAAGAGCTCTGTCGTAAGGGGGCAGTATTATGTGTCTGATACAGTTGAGTTTTATTGAAAAGGGGGCGATGTCTATAAACCCTAACACAGTTCGCTTTAGATCGAAATGTGGCGACATTCTGTGTTCGAAATAAACGGCATGGATACTTTAATTTTCTAAGGAGTTTACTGTACTTTTAAACTGTACTGACTTTAATATTGTAAGTTAAATGATAAAACGTTCGCCTACTAATGTCATAGCGATGCATGTGAGAAGTAGAACTTTACAACTGAAAGAAAACATTTGATATGACAGACTATAATAGAAAAATAGATCGACTTTATTTCGTTATACCCATTGTATGAAACACAAGACCATAGCTTGCTTAGCATACTATACTATAGGTCAAAAGGTATTTACTGTTAAGTAGACAATGACAATATGTTTTATAAGTTAAACCATGATAACTCTATGTCTTACTAAATAATTTGGAAATCAGCAAAATGCGAAACTATGACTTTTAAATTGAATATACATTTTTACCCGATTGGGCGGCAACTGTTAGCAATATTCTCTCATCTAAGTGTTGCACCTGTCATCATGATTACAGTATATTATTAGTATCCGTCGGTCTGTCTTGTACATCTGACTAATGCATCTGTTTTATACATCTGTCAGATATAACATGTCATTTATCACTGTTGACAGTGTCGTGATGAAAGCTGGTGGTAAATTGATAATTCCTTTCTTAAAAACATAACGAATAATACAGAAGAAGTATTCTAAATAATTTATTAATTACATACAAGACAACTATGATGACCACTTTGATCAGAATAGTAAATAATTATATCGTAGAACCATAGATAACTATTACATAGTTTCACGTTCAGACAACTCTGAATTCACGTCTACGCCAAGTTTCTTCGCTTAATGCATCGTGTATTTCAGTTTAGCTTGTCCGCTTACATTCTAATTATTGGCCCCACGTTGATTGCCATACACTAAACACAAACCAAGACAGAAGATGTAAATGCTATATACACACATGCAAACCGTGTGTAGTTCATGAGCATATACTATAGTTATCGGACACATACATCTGTACTGGAAAAGGGGGGTGGGATCTATTCATATGTTGGGTCACATGAGCCAATTAGATTCTCGGGAATTGGGTTCCGGTGAATAGACCGCAAGTCCGGTTCCGGTTCCGGTGAATAGATTTCATCCTGTGCATGTACTACCATTGTACGCAATGGCAGTGATGACCACATCTTAACCTTACAGCATTGGACTTGCCGTGTAAGACGATTCTACTCACTGATGGCATATATTAAGCTGAACCAACTAAACGTCCACATGCTACGGTCTCTACCCACTTGGCGTTCACAGAGCTAAATAAGCTAAGAGTTGTTGGCACGTATGTACACTGAGACGTTTGGATACGTCTTGTAAAGTCTCACTAGATCACTCCGTCCCTGGCTACATCTGCGAGACTTCTGTCCTCACTCCGTTTTCGCTAACTTCCGGTTCCATTCTTTACGCGGCATATACCGGTAGAAGGCTTCTGGCATGACCTTTGCTGCTACACACATCCGTCTCTAATCACCCCTGACCTCTGACACTTTAAGACAGTATCGTATATTGCCTTGTTTTCTCTCGCGCAAGTTCTGGGGCAAAATTGTTAATGACGTCATCACCAGTCACATAAATGAGAGTATGTTCAATGGTTATCGGTTTTTATACATCAGGCATGCGCAGGTAGAACTACAGAACAACGTCCATTTGAAGAAGGAATCGACACACCCGGAACTAGGTCAGAGTTCATGGAATTCTGGGAAACACAAACTTCCGGTTCACTGTCCTCGTCGTGGTCTTCGATGTCTGTTTCGGCAGATTCGTCCATGTCAACTTCCGTAACGTCAATATTATCACCATTCACGTCATCGTGCTGGTGTGTGTCGCTGCCGTCCTTCTGCATGTTCGAGTCAGACTGTTCCACGGGTTTGGGTTTATCTTCCTTGGGACACTTTGCCTCCTGGGCAGCCTTTTTACTCCGCTTCCACTTCATACGCCTGTTCTGGAACCAAATCTTCACCTGAAACAGGAAGAACAGTGGTCAAACAGGGTTGCTTTAGACATAGCTAACTCAAACTCTAAAATATCCTCTCTATAGACTGGTGTATGCTTATTATAAAAACAATTGACGTTCACAAATATGTAACTCAATTCTATAATATACCCTCTATTTTATTTAAATAAATTGACGTTTGCTACGCATATGTGATGAAATGTCAACGTTGTACTTTCAGGTGATGGTGTAACAGAAGACCACTGGATTGAGCCAAATAGGTAACCCGGCTGGCCGAGAGCAGTAGCGTGCTACAAAGTTATCTATTGGACATAACATGCATAACTATTGGTACCGTATCACAGACAGTTGTCAGACACACCAAGAGATCGGATTCATTGTATGGTGAATCACGAAATCTACTTCATTCAATTGTATTTAATTTGCGAGTGTTAACATTGACCGTTGTTGCTTTGTATCATCCACAGATAACCCGGCCTAACGTATAGCAACACTGTAAGATTACCTGGGTGAGGCGAAAGTGGTTTACTGTGTGGAAACACGGTAACCCTAAAGGAATGAGGTTCATAATCTAAGCTTCTGTTGAACACGGGAACAAGGCAAGGATCCCTCATTGAAGCTTTCCTTTTGTTGGAAGTATGCTCGCGTATTTAGTTAAGTATTACACGTAATTCCCTATATCGGAGAATAGCCCCATTTATCGTTAATTGTCCACAATCGGTGACATTCGCTAATTCTAACAACCTGATGATAGCCAGACTGACTCGAATCCGTCTATTTACTGGGGAACGGGGCCTAAACAGGTGCGCTGTATAGACTGCTCAATCTGACATGCGCCAGCTGAGGAGGCGGGACCCAGTTCGTGCCTTCACCCAGGAGATTTACCCGGTGCCGTAAGAATCCATTGTACCAGGGGTTTACCTCCGCACACAAGAAGAGGGTTGTTAGGGTTGCTACTTGTCAAACGGACCCCTCTATTGGTAATCCCACGCGATAAACTGGCAATCGTAGCTGCTACAAGTTTTAATTAATCCAATTAAGAGTGTATAATTTCTCCGTTGGGTTGTGCCTGGAGAAGATAAGGCATGGCCGCGTACTAGAGAGTTATGGCGGTTTTACTCCGAGACAGATGGGGGGGACAGTTCGCTTCTGATTACATTCATGTGTCTGCGAGGGGTTAGCATGTATTACATGACCCATTGAGCTTGTAATGCAGACCCTCCACGTATTATATACACAGAGGATGGACGGCCTAGCTAGTACCAATATAAACTGTATTAAACACGATGGGTAGATCATAAAACTACTACATTTGATAATGCATGTTGTTAATACAATTAAATCAGTCTTGCAGATGAAGTTTAGAGATAAAACAACACAATATTAAGATAATAATAATTTAAATAATAATAGTAATAATAGTTTTAAAATAATAATAATAAGAATAATAATGGAAGGAGGAGGATAACAATTAATAACAGAATAATAATAACAATATTAATCATTAAAAAAAGAACAACTGAAAAATCTGAAAATCGGAGTATAGAGCAAAATATGTTCTTATATTTTGTCAGATCGAATTGTACATATTTTGTAAATTAATTACAGGAACACATTGAAGATATAGTTTATGTCATATGTTTATATTACATTGATTAAACATTTATATTTATATACATTTCATTTTGCGGAATTATTTTTCATGCATCTATATAGACAGGACGCAACTTTACTAGTCTTGTATACATTGAATGCGACCTTTTACATTGCGAACACTCATCGACAATCCTGAAGGCAACGAAGACGTTTGAGCATACTGTCTAGTGTCTAATAATTAATCATTTATCCACTAACTGTAGATACAAGTACAGTGTATGTGCATTCTAACCATCAAATGCCATAGCAACACAGATGAGAATAAAGATGAAAGTTACATGCATTTCAATACGTCATTGATAAAAATTGACGAATAATTAACTAGGATATTTGTTATTCCCAAGATACCAACTTTCTGGCGAGTTATATAATCACAACTGTTTACACAGCCGAAAACAATTGCCACCAAAAAAACGCTCCACTTTGAAAGCGATTACGTTTTCTGGAGACTTTGAAATGAGGATCGTCCAATTATCTCGGAATGATGGCGCTCTTTCAGTCTTAGGATCAGTCACAGTTCCTATAGGAGACTGTTCTGTAAGCAGGATGCAATTTGTTTACCAGGTGAAATTGACTGACCCTAATGCAAGCTCGAGACCAGCGCCTCAAATAATGACTGGGTTTTTGTTAATTGAAATTTGATCGGGAGGCAGACCATTGCGAGTCGCTTCCATCACGCCAGTTCTATGCCGATTCCGATCTAGAGGGTGCTAATTAATTTCCCATTGAGCCTAAGTTTGATTGAAGGACGGCATCTATGGCCAATTAGTAAATTACTTTGCGCATTGTAAATATTATCCCTTGCCTGTTATCCCTGATAGTAATTAACTATTACCATTGCATTTGAATTTCAGCACGAAGCGCAAAGTCATCAAGGTCTCGTTCTATTTATTCAAACCATCAAACTTGCCCAAATTCACAAAATGGATCACTTTCAATCTCCTAAATTCATCGTAATTACCTAGGGACAAATGAGCATTTTGCAATCGTAATATGGCTCGATTTCGCTTTTACATTTCGGCGCAAGTGCGCTGAATATTTGCATGAGAACCCGTTTGATCTGAAAATAATTCCATAAGAGGGATGAAAATGTTTCACCAATAGGTTTGTGAATTATTCCTTGGTGCTTCTCCCCGATTCTTCTCAAAGCAAACATACTTGCTGTAGGGAGTCATGCCACATCGGGACTAAGCGATCTCTTAGATCAGCACTGACCAAGAAAGAATGCGAATATTTCAACCTGTCATTTCTGATGCGCTTCCCCCTGTGTTAGTTTGTCTACAATATTGTTTGTTAGTTGATTTCTAAAGGATATTGTTCATAAAGTAGGAAAATACGAAAAGATATCTGTTGAACAGGGCCACCATTGTTCTTCTCGTGCCACGCGAAGGGAGGTGTCGTTTTTGGCAAACTTGCATCTCTATTTGTTGTTGTTCTAGGACTTTCAGCCGCTCTATTATCAAGGTAATGACTGACCGTGTTTACTCACCCCCCTTGTTCGGGCCTCTTACACTCGTGCCAGTGGCGAACAAATTTGAAAACTTGCAAAAAACGTCAAAATAGACAAAGTGCTCCTTGGTTATGTTGATAGGGCAATATTAACCTCCCTTGGTGCGCACGCGCGCGGAGGCCAGAATCAGACACGCCATTGTTTCTGAATAACAACAAAGGAGAATCGGACCTGATTTCTGTTGCATTCTGTTTGAAGTGAATATCATCATACCGTTATGGATTCTTTTTACTGATGACTTGCTACACTCCAATATATTGTATACGGTCAGTGTATTCGGTTCTGCACATATTGCAAGATGAAACCTCACATATAATATTATAATATATTTACAATAACTCATATACATAATACTTCGAGAACATCTTTCACGAGACATTCTCTTATATTCGTATATAGTATATGTACGCTCTTATATCCATCATTCAGATTAACCATATGCAAGCAACAACACGCAAAACATCTTCCATGGTTAGCGATAGGGCAACAAAGGGAGACAACTACCGGGGACACTCGTCCGAACAATGGTAGATAGTGTTGCCGATTTCGTGTGTCTTCTTGCAAAGAATGTTTACTGGACAAATGGTTTCTGATGTGAAGACGTGACTTCGGCAAGCGGCCCCCAAACTGCAGACAGTGGGCGCGAGGCATCATTTACACACGCTTATTTCTCTATTATCCTGCGTGTCCCCAAACCCTAGACCTCATCCAACCAAACACCGGGGTCCATTGTTCCGCTGCAATTTTAACAGTGGGCGACTAAAGTTGATCTAATTGGCCGGGTTGATACTAGAAGTATAAAGTTAAAAGGCCATATACACATAGCTAAACAGTTTCACACACGGGCAAGTTGGCTTTCTCTGTGTCACCAGCTCTCGAGTGTGCTCACGTTGTTAAAGTCTCTGGTGGATGTTTGAACGATGCTAGTCAGGGTTGCTTGAAATTCCATTAACTGGCATCTGTAAGCATGTTGCTTGATTACTTTTAACACAGGAATCTAAAGTAATAGTCTTGTGTCTGCGTTTAAAAAGAAGTTACTTTTTTTTAACGTTGTCCGAAACATTGATGTCCTTGCCAGTGAAAACAGCATTGATGTTATATGTAGTGGTTATCACTACTGTACTGATTATGTTTCGTGACGTTTATGGTTATTTCTGAATTTATTTATGATCCATGTAGCCAACATTTAACATACTTAACTATTAAGTTCATAGTAATACTTGTAATGTATATTCTTACTGGACAACATAAACAAATATGCAAGATATATTAGTTTTATAACGGAAGAGAAATAATAGAGAACAATATAATTGGGAAATAAGGTCTACTCAAATATAGTCTATGATTTACCATTCTGTGCTACACCTATATTAAATGTTAATTAAACACTATCGAAGAAATGCTCATACCATGTCCATCTGTACACATATTACATGCCGTGCGGTTGTCATACGGCTATTAGAGTAGATGCTGAAGAACGAGCGATTCACAAATGAAAACTGAATACTAGTATATTCTACCACGACACTTAAGACCTAATTTATTGTATTAACATGATAATTATTTTCAATGTTCATGATATAATACTAAATATTGACTTAGTAATGCACACAATGGAACGAATATGCCATCAAGTTGTATACAGCATTATATTAACATTCATACGCTACAAATTACAATTGCCTTTTGTTTACACATGTTCGGTTTTGTAAATGCTATCCGCCAGGTGCAGACTGACAAATTCGGAACTGACATTTTTCATAGAAGATAAACACAATAAGGTGACTCCGTACATACTGTCATGCATACCCGCGTATAACGTTATCTCCCATGCCAAATACTCTGACCTTTACCAATCAAACGGTGTGACCTGGGATTACAACGTCACTTCTAAGCGTTGACGTCAGAGGAACGTCGGGATAATAACGCGTGTTGACAGATTTATAAACGCGTTAAAATCAAATCATACGATTACACTAATTCCAATTGTAGTAAAATTGACAAGAAAACCTCTGATATGACATGTAATAGGATTTAGCTGTATTGGTAATCGAAACTACCGGTGTATATATGCCATGTGAACGTCAATCACACGACGTAACGTCAAATTCCGGCTTACGTCTTTAGAGACACAAGTATCTTTAATAAATATAGATAGTATTACACACTCTCCGTATACACGTATGCATCTTCGTTTACGCATATTCTGAATTTTCTTTTACTTTATATAATACAAAAATAACAAAGGATTTAGAAGAATTATTCTTTTCGTCTGTTTTTAAAATACATAAATAAATTAAATAAACAAAATCAATAAATAAATAAATTAAATAAACAAAAACAACAAACAAACAAACAAATATTAATAAATAAATAAAATGTAACTAATTAAAAATGTATATTATGTCAAGTTTCTCACCTGTGTTTCTGTCAGCATGAGTGACGTGGCCACCTCGAATCTCTTTGGTCTGGACAGGTATTTGTTCAGTTTGAATTGTCTTTCTAATTCCAGTAGCTGTTGCGAGGTAAACGCCGTCCTCGGCCGCCGAGTCTTACCGAGTCCCCCTTGACCCCCGCCTGAAACCACACAACAATGACACCATTTAACGACATATCTATTTATGGTACGTGCAAGCTATCTGTAGGTCAACAAATACCGGAAGTTACATACAACTGGAACCAGAAAATAAGAGCAGTAGACTGACCGTTTATATATTTTGTGATTTAAACATATTTATTGTACATAAAGTCTATAGATCTTTATAGTAATACCGACCGGAAGTTGCATACGTATGGCACCACAAAAAATATAACACCCAGTTAATTATAACGACAGGCTATTCATATGTCAATACAGACCGGAAGTTCCATTCTTGAAAATTGGAACAAATTGAAAAATAAAATCAGCTCCAACCGGAAGTAGATAATTGAACGCTAGCTTCAGTAGTGACATTCAGTGTTTCTACGTTTAAATGCAAGAATTCCTCCGTATTATACTAGTAATTAAGTTTCGTAACTTTGATGATAGTGTGATATTCTATACTTGCACGTTCTAACTTACTTCCACTCCCACGTGGACAAGCATGTGCAACATCATGTGATCAGCAAAATTACCTGACATGTTACGCAGGAATTCTCGCGTTTAAGGTTGAACGTTAGAAAACTGAAGTTCTGATCTATCCTGGTACCGAGTAGAAACTCTTGGTACCCGGATGCAATTTCAACTTCCGTTCATGATCAGGTATCTCTGAATGAATAAGCATTGCAACAGTCGGTGCAACGGACGTGGCGGGCTTCCTCCTTCCCCACACTGACAAGTCTTGATATACTAGAACGTACCCTTGGAAGCGGCTCTAAACCCCAATTTATTATTTGTTTTACAAAAGAACGCGCTCTACCGATAATAATGCTTGTTCTTTTATCAATGCTACATGCTATTTGTTCTGTATTTTCAGGATAGAAAGTGTAGTGTTCCATCGCAGTTAAACGTGGAAGAAATACAAAGCGGTGCATTTAAATAAGTAACATTATGTCATATACAATAATAGACTTATCCACCATGCATCAATTCACATTATTTCATTCACAGACATTTTCATAGCGAATTACATGTAATTGTAAAATCACATTTCTTCCACTGACCAGTCACTTCTCCATTTCTAGTAATGTGAACATGTATTGATAAAGCCTAGCATATAAGACTGATTAATAACTTGAACATGTGCATTACAGTTTTATCATAACACCTTCTTGATTTGGCATTTGTACGCATATATTATATGAATGTTTATATAATTCAATCAATAGCATTTCATTATTTTCTTTATTCATGATCTAACAAACACAACCTGCCATTATGATATTACAAACACAACCTGCCATTATGGTATTATATGGCAAAGTCAATCAAATATGACATTGTGATTATGACATGATTTGCATGATAAAATCACAATGGATTTCCGAATATCCGGTCACATAACAGTAGCTATACAATGAGTTGTGGTTATACTCGGGATAAATAACTAAATACAGTCCATTTTGTAGACGTTGTATTTGATGACAGTTTGTTTTTGGATTTAAAAAATACATTTTCAATGAGTAATTTTATGATTAAACATCTTCCTATGTATTCTCACATTCATAAATATGTATGCCTCCTTTTCAATACCATTAGAGTTGTAAGTACAATAAGACAGGACACGAACATTAAATGTTTAGTGGAAAGCAATCCACCGGTATGGCATGCTCGCGCTCTGCGATTACTTAACGGTCAGGATTGTCAGTATGGCCTGCTTGTCGAGGGAAGAATGTCTGCTAATCTGAAGTCATTGAAAACTGTGTGTGCATATACAAATTCCATTCTACTACAACGAAATCGTCTGCCGTATATGAGACGATTTATAAACTAGAATTCATCTCGATTCAACACATCTTAAGGGCAGATTGAGAACGAGTAATCCTACGAAAACATAAACCACATATTTATGGGGGTATAGGATACATTATGTGGATTGAACGTGAGTTGATAAACACGTAGAAATGGTATTACCGCGCAAAATAAATGAAGTTATCAGCGACAGATATTTGCATATGGAAATTATACATATTGTACATCATCGCCACTGAATAGTAACTACATACCGGGTAACTATGCCAAAGCAATCTAGAAAAGCTATAACAGAAACTAAATTTTTAAATGTATTCTAAATAGTTAAAATAAAAATACGATTTTATTTTTCTTATAAAGTTATCAATTTTAGATTTTAACTTTGCATTGGTGTTGGATATCC